>JANZXP010081974.1:0-28822 GCA_027576715.1 Erythroxylum flavicans
ATACATGCATCTAATCATATAAGCATACTCATCTTATCTTGACCCAACAATGTAAGTTCAACATTCATAACTCATAAATCAATACATCATCACATAAAACATATTGGACGTGATTTAACAATAAAGCATAATATTCAACTTCATCAAAACTTAACACATCAAAATGCAAATACACAAATAAATGGCTCGAGGATTCCGTGGAACAAAATAGAAAAACCAAAGTTTACTCCGTGAACAAAATGAGTCCACTTTTTGGATCTCGTGTGCCACAAGTGGGCAGTTGAAAGAAGGCTTTATTTCAACATGACGTGACTATGAAACGGTTCCTCTCTCGCCCAAACACAATCAAATCTCATGCTTAATTCAATCAATCACGAGTTCATATTCTCATGCTTTTTCTTCTTTCCATTTGATCAAAATGTCATGATACAATTCCAAGGCATAGCATAATTATAATTTTTATCACATGTCATACATCATAATGCAATTTCCACATGACAATATTTCAAAGCAAATCATTTTAACACACAACACATACACAAGGCATTTTGCTCATTACACAAAAACTATAAATAAATTACCCACCTTATAACTATTGAAAATCCAAACTCAAATTGGTCCTTCCCTTTGCTCTTGGGTAGGATTTTCTTCATTTCCTAAAACAAACCAATTTCCCATTAAATTCCAATTCAATAAAACCCTTAAAACTTCCATAATCACAACATAGTCCATCTAAGTTAGAAAACCAAAAACCTAGCTTAGGAACCCAAAAATCAAATGGGTCTCTCAATTATCTTCTTTCAACATAGCCCATTCTCTACTTCTTTCTCTACCTAAGCAAGAAAGAAAGATAAACTTAACTTAAACAAGCTTGATTCCTTCTCTTTCCATGTTTTCTTCTTCTTCCCTAGCTTCTCTCACGACTCTCTTCTCTTCTTTCTTTCTTCCCTATGTTTTTTTTCTCCTCTCTTCTTTTCTTCTCAAGATTTCTTCTTTTCTTCTTTCTTATTCTTCTAATTCCAGCCCCTTTTGTTTTGTCTTTCTTCCCATTTTGCCCCTCATTAAACTAGACTTTCCATATTTACCCCTCCTTTCTTTTAACATAAGTCTAATAACTACTTAGCCTATTATACACCATATTAATTCTAACTAAATTCTAACACTTCATTCTAATTCCTAATTTCTAATTTCTATTCATACTTGCTAATTTACTGACTCGGCTCTAAAAATAATAAAACAATTAAATCAAGAATAAATAATAAAAAAATTCGAGGTCCAACATATTAAATCGTTAGAGATAACATAGCATAAGTTAAACAATCCAATCTTGTGTGATTGTTACTTAGATTGTCTATTTTTCTCACTTATAATATGACTATCTAGATAAACTTAGGGAACTTGTTCTAGGTTTCTTAATAGTTAGGGTTAATTAATGAGCTCTTCTTGATTAACTATGATATAAGGAAAAACTGAAAATAGCAGAGCTTATTGTTAGTTCATGATATTCTTAAGAGAGGTGTAAAGACGATAGTTAAACAACATCTGTGAAATTGTACTTAGGCTGAAATTACACAAAAGAACCAGATTTTAACTCATTCATCAACTTTATCACTTTGCTACTGTTTAATTTGATTTGTTTTTATAGATTTAATTTTACTTTGTATTTTAATTTGCTTCAAACCAAAAACCCCCTATTTTTCTTATACATATAATTTAGGATAGTAATTTGAATTAATCCTATGGAATCAATTTAGACTTACCGCTAATAATGGTTGCAAATGGTGCTCAACAAGTTAAGGTATATGGAATTTGCATAATGGTAGGACATCTCATTGATATATGTCTAACTTTGCACGATACATCTACAAAAAAAGTGAATGTTTTTGGAAGCTTTCTAGGTCAACCACAGAGGAATCCTAGTTACCTATATGCATAGAACTCAGGTTCAAAGAATCCTCCATTCAATACCTATGGGCAGCAAGGACAACAACAAGGTTCATATCAACAACCATATCAAAAACAAACTCAACCATCAACTTCAGGACCTTCACTGGAAGAAATGTTGAAAACATTAATTAGAATACCACTTAACTCTAGAATATTACCCAACAATTCCAACAACAAACAAGAGCTAGCATCCAGATTTTATAGAATCAACTGTATCATATAGTTACTGCAGTGAGTCAATTAGAGAATAAAAATTTGGCTAAGCTTCCTTCAAAAACAACTGTAAACCTAAAAGAGAATGCAAGTGCTATTACGTTGAGAAGTGGTAAGGAAATATAGGCACCACACAGGACTCCTATTATTAGCAATGAGGAAGAAGCTTAAAAATAACTTGAAGTGCCTCCAAAAGAAGCAGAAACGGGAACTCAAGTAAATTCTAAATCTTCTTTGATTAAAAATTGTACTAATACTTTCCTGCTTTTCCTAGTAGGTTTGCTAAGTCAAAGAAAAAAAAGCAAGATAGGGAGATTTTGGAGATGTTCAAAAAGGTAGAGGTGAACATACCTCTAATTGATGTCATTAAGCAAGTTCCTTGACACGCCAAATTTCTCAAGTAGTTATGCACGTCCAAGAGGAAATTAGGTGTGGGGAAGAATGTGTCTGCAGTCATTCAAAAAAAGCTTCCCCCAAAGTGTAAGGATCTAGGTACATTTACAATTCCCTACAAGATTGGTGATACTTGCTTTGAAAAAACAATGTTAGATCTAGGAGCTTCAATTAATTTTATGCCATATTCCATTTATACTTCATTTAATTTGGGATGTTAAAAGAAACATGTGTTATAATTCAATTGGCTGATAGATCTAATACTTATCTGAAAGTGTTGTGGAGAATGTTTTAGTGCAGGTTAACGAATTTGTTTTTCCAGCTAACTTTTATATGTTGAACATGGAGCGTAACCTTCATCTAATTTTTCAGTTTTGGGTCGACCATTTTTGAATACATTAAAGATGAAGATCAATATGGATGCACGAACATTAACTATGGAGTTTGATGGTGAAATTGTTCACTTTAATATTTTTGAAGCTATAAGGTACCCTAGTGATGTTCATTCTATTTTGTTAATTGATGACATTAATTATTTGTCTTTAAGAAATTTTTGAGCTGGATGGTAAAGATGAGTTAGAAGTCATTCTTTGCACGAATTTAATGAAAAACATGTTGTAATATTCTAACTTTCTCATTACAAATGAAATGAAAGAAATTGTGCTAGCACTACAAACAATACCAAAAAGATATGTATTTCAAAATATTGAATTGCCAATATCTAATATGAAAACTTTACCTTCGATTATGCAAGCCCCTATAATTGAATTGAAGCAATTACCAAAGCACTTGAAATATATGTTTTTGGGAGAAGGAGAAACACTTCCGATAATTATATCCAGGAACTCAAGTAAGTTTTAAGAGGAAAAGCTCATTTGAGTGCTTAAGAACCACATCACAACTATAGGGAGTGGACTATAGTCGACATCAAGGGTATTAGCCCTTCAACATGTATGCATCAAATTCTGTTGGAAGAAGGATCCAAACTATCAAGAGAATCACAAAAAGGTTAAATCCCTCAATAATGGAAGTGATAAAAATGGAGATATTAAAGTTGCTTGATATTGGTATAATCTATCCAATTTCAGATAGTAAATGGGCGAGTATAGTCTAAGTAGTACCAAAGAAAAATGGGATTACCATGATGAAGAATGTGAATAATGAGTTTGTGCTTACAAGAATTCAAAATGGATGGAGAGTTTGTATCGATTACAGGAAGTTGTATGCTACTACACACAAGGATCACTTTCCACTCCTATTCATTGATCAGATGCTTGAATGACTTGCGAGACGATCTCACTACTGTTTTCTGAGTGGGTATTTAGGATATATTCAAATCGTGATAGCTCCGAAGGATCAGGAGAAATCAACTTTTAAATGCCCATTTGATATATTTGCCTATAGAAGCATGTCGTTTAGACTCTGCAATGCCCCAGCCACCATTCAAAGATGCATGATAAGTATTTTCTTTGAGTATGTGAAAAACATTACTGAGGTCTTTATGGATGATTTTATTGTTTATGGAGATTCATTTGATGCATGCTTGGAGAATCTGAAATGTGTACTTGAACATTGCATCGAAACTAATCTTGTTCTCAATTCTGAAATATGTCATTTTATGGTTGAACAAGGAATAGTTTTAGGAAATGTAATATTAGCTAAAGGAATTGAAGCTGAAAAAACTAAGATAGAAATTTTATAAAACTTACCCTACCACGCGAATGTGTAGGAAGTTCATTCTTTTCTTGTCCATGCAGGTTTTTATTGCAGGTTTATCAAGGGCTTCAGTAAGATTTCAACAAAACTCTGTCATTTGTTACAAAAGGATGTACCCTTTAAGTTTGATGAGGGAATCAAGGAAGCATTTGGCACGTCGAATGAACTTTTGACTTCAGCATCGATCATTTAACCACCTAACTGGAGTCAACCATTTGAGATTATGTGTGATGTGAACAATACTACTGTGGGTGTCAAAAATGTGGAAAGGTGACTCATGTTATTTATTATGCTTCCTGAACACTCAATCCAGCTTAATACAACTATTCCGAAACTAAAAAGGAGTTTTTACTATTGTGTGTGCTTTGGATAAATTTACACCTTATTTTCTTGGTTCTAAAGTGATTGTGTATTATGATCATGTAGCATTAAGGTACCTTTTATTGAAGAAAGAAGCGAAACCAAGGCTGATTAGATGGATTCTCCTGCTCTAAAAGTTTGATTTGGAGATCAAAAATAAAAAAGGTGTAGATAATTCAGTCGTGGACCACTTGAATCAAGTGATCAAGGAGAGGATTCACTACCATTGTAAGAATTGTTTCCAAATGAGCAATTACTAACACTTTGAGGTAAGGTTCCATGGAATACTATTATGAACTCTCTAGTGAACCATAAGATAACTAATGATTTGAGTAAGGATAAATGGAACATGATAAAGAATGAGTTGAAATTTTATATTTGGGATGATCCTCAATTGTGGAAGTGTTATTCTGACCAGGTGGTCAGGAGATGTGTGCCTGAATATGAATATGAATCAATTTTGAAATTTCACCATTCGTATGCTTGTGGAGGTCATTTTGGGCCTAATAGAACTGCTAGGAAAATTTTAAATTTGGTTTTTATTGGCCAAATATTTTTCAACACTTATATATTTTGTAAAGCATGTGAACAATGCCAAAAACAAAGTAATTTATATCAAATGCCTTTATCTCCAATACATGAATGTGAAACTTTTGATGTATGGGGCATCGATTTTATGGGACCATTTCCTTCTTCTTTTGGTTTTGTTTACATTATATTGGTTGTGGATTGTGTTTCTAAATGGGTGGAAGCTAAAGCTACTATGACTGACGATTCTAAGGTTGTTGCAGAATTTGTTAAGTCTAACATTTTTGCTAAGTGTGGAAAACCGAAAGCATTAATTAGTGATAGGGGTACTCATTTTTGCAACTGATTGATAAAAATCCTTTTAAAGAAGTACCACATCACTCATAACATGTCTACGGCCTATCATCCACAGACTAATGGCAAGCAACGGTGTCAAATAGAGAAATCAAGTATATTCTTACGAAAATGGTGAGCCCAAATCATAAAGATTGGAGTTAGAAACTTGATGATGCTCTTTGGGCATATAGAACCGCATACAAGACACCTATTAGCATGTCTCCATACTGACTAATCTATGGAAAGTTATGTCATCGTCTAGTAAAAATTTAGCACAAGGCCTTTTGGGCCATTAAGTAATGCAATATAAAGATGGATGAGGGAGGTGAACAGAGGAAACTATAACTATAAGAATTAGAAGAGCTTAGACTTGAATCTTATGAGAATGTAGAAATTTAGAAGGAAAAAATGAAACAAATTCATGACAAGATGATTGTTAGGAAGAATTTTATGATTGGAAAAAAGTTCTTCTCTACCATTCACGACTTAAGCTTTTTCCAGGCAAATTGTGTTCCTGTCGGATTGGACCTTTTGTTGTTACTAATGTAATTCCACATGCTACAGTTGAAATTGAAAGCTTACACACTAACAAGAAATTCAAATTCAATGATCATCGACTGAAACCCTTTTATGAAGGATTCCAAGAGGAGGATGTGGAAGTGATAGGGTTAGAAAATCTTTATTATGAAGATTGAGCAACGTGGAGTTAAGCTAACGATGGTAAACAAAGGTGCTATTTGGGAGGCAACCCAAGGGAAGTTGATTTCTATCTTTTTACATTTATGCAATTGCTATTTTCCTTAAGTGTCCCATTTCTTGCATTTGATGTTACATTGGGGACAATGTAAGTTTTAAGTTTGGGATGGGGATCTTAGTTTGACATTAGCTTTTATGTATTTTTTGAGCTTAATTGTTGCTTATGTGACTTCTTGGGCGATTTTTTAAATCAAACAAACAAAATAGAAAATTTTCTTATTTTCTTTTATTTTTAAGATTATTTAGTCATAATTAGAGTGTGAATTGACTAGAAAATTCCATGGCAACCTTAACATGTACTTTTTCTCTTGTGATTAGTTAATGTGCATTATCCTTTCGAAGAGTGGTGACTAGTGGTAGATAAAAAAACAGTGAGGTTTTGAGTCGTATTAAACTGATACATTCATATCAGTCTCACTGTCTTTGTTTTGTGTGACCTTCATTACATATACATCTTTACTTTGCATTGATTTTCTATTCCAGACCACATTTTCATCATATGCATTTTTATGAAAATGATTAGGCATTCTTTGTTGATTACAAGCTACATTAGTCAAATAGCCTACCCATTTATGTGAATTTTTCTTTGCTAATCCCCTTTGAACTTTATTGGCCTTTTCTTTTGTATAAACCACATTATATGCACCTAATCAAATTCCCTACCTAAGTGTTAAAGCTAGCGTAGCAATTGTTAATTCTTGATGAATGTGATTGTGTAAAAGCCTAAATATGGGGGTATGTATAAATGTAGGTTGGTTAAATTTGTTAAAATTCCATATTATGAATCATATGTTGATTTAGCTTCTATCACTTTTGTATTAAAAAAAGAGAAAAATGTGAATTTGAATAAAAGTTGCAAGGAGGAAATACAATCGTTGTGAAAAGTTGTTAATTAATAGTTTATTCTCCTTAAGTTGTATTGATTAAGTGTTTGAATATATCGCATGTGAGGAGGATGCTGATTTAGATGGAGCATTTTGTGTTATGTACATTTGGCTTATGGTATGAGAGTTAAATTTAGTTGGGAAACATAGTTGTTGCATTCTTCATGGCTGACGATACCTAGTTTTAAATGAATGTCAACTTGTGCGATTGATATCTTATTTAGTATTATTTTTACTTCACTAGCTTGATAACTTTTATACTATATTACATAAAATACATCTCACCTTACCCTTACCTATATTACAACTATAGAAAAGTCCTTTGATTCATGGTTACGCATGTGACCTTTAGTGGTAGAGAAGGAAAATGCCATGGAAAGTTGTGGATTGATGTGATTGTGAATGGTGTTTGAGTGTATCTATGGAAATATCTTGTTTAAACACCTTTTGTCCAAGTCTAAATATAGATTACTCAATTTCTAAGGGTGATGAATGTTGATTAATCATGAGCAGAAGCTTTGAATGTTAAGTTATTGTTGTAGGTTTTGAAAGTCATTCATCTTTACTTATGGTTATCTACTCTTAGGAAATATGGAAAATAAGTAAAAAATTTTATTTGTGATTTTGATTTTGATGATTTGCTCGAGGATGAACAAAAGCTAAGTATGGTGGAACTTAATATGTGTTTAAATATTGATTCATTTGATATACTACACTTAGTGATTAATGCCTTAAAAATGCTTATGACACTCACTTTTGCACATATTTGATCTTAGGTACTTTTCAGAAGTAAAGAAGCTAAAGTGACATGAAAGCATGTCATTGAAGCCATCTTCTCAATTTCCATATCCTATTAATTCATAGGGCATGAAGAAGAAGAGGGTTAAAAGAAGAAGAGGCAAGAGAGGATGTCAAATGAAGAATAAGGAAATGAGAGTCTCACGGCCAAACATTGAATTGCATGGGCGTGAGAAATCTCTCACACCTATGCATCATCTCTCACGGCCGTGGGCGTGCCATGCACAGCCATAGGAAGGCCATGCACAACTTTGCATGGTAAGGCACGACCATGAGAGGTATGCACAACCATGCAATGACCTTGCACGGTTATAAATTCTCATATCTGAGAATTAACTGGAGAAAGACACAGTGTCTTAGCCAGGTGCCACTCGGTTTTAAATCTAAATTTTACTATATAAGGAAAACAAAGTGACGATAAAAGGGCATGCGAGAGAGACCTAGCCGACAACACCCTTTTCTATATTCTCTTTGGTTGTTTTCTCATTCTTCACACTGACACAGTGGCGATGGAGAGGATGGCTGATTGTGAGAGCTTAAAAATGGAGATAGAGAACTAACTTTCCTAACACCGGTTCGAAGGTTTAATCAAGGCTAAAAGGCACACTAAGCAGATTGTTATTTTGTATCATTTTCTTTAACCCCTTTTCAGATTGTTTATGTTATCTTGTATGGATTGATTGGGTGTTGTATGAGATTGGTTTTAATGCTCTATTGAATCATTTTTCATGAAAACCCATAGCTAAAACTTGAATGTGATACGTAATAGTCATGTTAAATCGTTGGAGATAACATAGCATAAGTTAAACAATTTGAGCTTGTGTGATTGTTACTTTGATTGATCTGTTTTTCTTACTTATAATGTGGCTTTCTGAATAAACTTAGAGAGCTTGTTTTAGGTTTCTCGATAGTTAGGGTTAATTAATTAGCACTTCTTGATTAACTATGATATAAGGAAAAACCAAATTTAACAAAGCTTGTTGTTGTTTCATGATCAATAGTCTTAAGAGAGGTGTAAAGACAATTGTTCAACGACATCTGTGAAATTGTGCTTAGGCCAAGATAAAACCAAAGAATTGGATTTCAACTTATTCATCAACTTTATCACTTTGCTATTGTTTAATCTAATTTATTTTTATAGATTTAATTTTACTTTGTCTTTTAATTTGCTTCAAACGAAAAACCCCTTTGTTTTGCTTATACAGATAATTTAAGAAAGTAATTGGAATTAATCTCTGTGGAATCGACCTAGACTTACTGTTAACTATAGTTTAATCTAGTTATTTTAGTAGTGTTACGACACTCGACCACAAAAAAAAAGTGTTAAATAGATGTTTAGAAACATGTTAAGGTACATGTGTGGAGAAACTCTAGAAGAATAGTGTGAGTGGCTTCCTCTAGCTAAATGGTAGTAAATACTACCTTTCACTCTACCTCCCAGATTAATCCTTATAAGGTTATGTACAACTAACCACCACCACTGCACCTATGTTATATCCCTGTAAAAAGTAATGTGAAAGTAGTTGATAGATCCTTTCAAAGGAGATAAAACATTATACAAACTCTAAAATACCTTTTATAAAAAGCACAACAAAGGATGAAGATACAAGCTAACAAGCATAAGTCTACTAGAACCTTTCACGTTAGAGATTGGGTATGGTTGAAATTGTAGCCCTACAGAAAGACTTTTATTTAATTTAAAGTCAATCAGAAGCTAGGGCCAAAATATTTTGGATTCCAAGTGATGCAGTAAGTTGGAAAGGTTGTTTGTAAGTTGAATTTGCCTATCCCAGTTTAGATTCATAACCTATTTCATGAGTGAAAGATGAAACCAAAGGAGAGTGAACCCCTACTCCTCATATTCCCAAGTAATTGTAAGGCTCTGACAGTGGTCAACAATTACTCCTAGTTTCATTAGTTGAGAGTTTATAGAGGCTTGATAAGTACTGTTAGTGTGGAAGGTTAAAGAACTTTGAAAAAATATAATTATAAGCTTAGAGAGACTCGTCAAATTACTACTTGGAGATTTATTAATGAAACACTTCAAGTTGGAAATTTGTAGATTGGACGTAGGCTTCGTTATAAGCCAAACTAGTATAAATTAGCTATGTTGTTCTTTCTCTTTCCTTTACTTTTAAATTTCCACATTTTAGTCACTGTTGTTTTCAAATTACATGAGGCTCCTTTCGTTTTAAACTTTGACAAGCTCCTATTGTTTTTAAATTTTAATTAGCCAATATTTTGATACAAATTAATAGTAACTAGCAAAAAATTTTTAAAACACACACAATTCATCCCCCTATTGTTTATATTTGCTTTATCATTTGATATTAAAGCCTTGGTTTCATATTTATTGTGTTTTACAGCACGTGATAGATCATGGCAAACAACTTGAGAAGTCTTGAAGGACAATATGTTACAAAGTCTCCTTATTTTAATGGAAACAGGTATTCAAATTAGAAGGAAAGGATGAAAATTTATCTCCAATATGTGAACATTAAAGTCTGGAAAGCTATCAAAATAGAGATACATTTCTTGCTATAGATGACATTGAATTATGGACTAATGTTGATAGAAGAAATGCACAGCTGCATGCTAAAGCAACACATCATCTGATTTGTGCACTCTCTTCGGAGGAATATGAAAAGATATTTTACTGTTCTACAATAAAGGAAATGTGGGAAAAGCTTCAAGTTACTTTTTAAGGAACAAATAAAGTAAAGAAGCATACGATAAGTCTTTTAGTGCATTAGTATGAAACTATTAGCATGAAATAGAGAGAAACCATAGACGAATTCTTTGGACGATTCAATAATATCATCACAGCGTTAAAGAACTTAAGAAAGATATACCTTAATGATGAGCTCATAAAAAAAATCCTAAAATCTCTGCTAAAAGAATGGAGACCTAAAGTGACAGCTCTAGAGATTACAAAGAATCTAGATACTATTTCACTTGATTGGCTAAAAGGAAATTTGATGATTCATGAGACAAAACTTCGATGAGACGAAGGATCCTCCTATAGAAAGAGTAATGTATTTACAAGTTTCTGACGATACAACTCCATAAAATGGTTATTAAAACGACACTAAATTACAGATAGATAGAGATGATGAATTCAATTATATGGTTAGAAATATGCACATTTTACCCAAAAAAAGCTGATAAAGAAAAGAGAAGGAAATAAGAAAACTAGAAATAGTAGATTCCTTTCAAAAGGTAGCAGCAATAGTAACAATACTCAAAATACTCAAAATATATGTTATCATTGCAAGAAGCCTGGACACACCAGACCAGAATGTCCCCTTCTTCTTCAAAAGGACAAAACTGAAAATAGAAGACCTAGAAAGACTTCAAAAACTTTGATAAAGAAGAGTCTGAAGAAGTAAGCAATGTTTGCCTTATAGCTAACTCAGGGGAAGACGAGGCATATAGTTCTGACTCTGATATTGAATTTGATGATCTAAGAGATGCATATCATAAACTATATGCTCAATATAAGAAGTTAACTGTGCAATATTTTAAAAGGTCGAAAAAGGTAAAACAATGATGCATCTTTGAGTAATAAAATTAAATCATTAGAATTAGTGAATAAGAACTTGTTGTCTAAAAACATGTCTCTTGCTAAGATTAACTGAAAGTTGTGCAAAGAAGAATTTTTAGAAGAAAATATGACTCGGTTAGAAAATGCATTACTTGAGAATAATTATGAAAAAGTAAAACAATTAAAAAAAAGGTTATTGTACTAGAACTTGAAAAAGAAAAAGTTACTGAAAATATCATATTTTAGAAAAGGATTTAGCAATATTTTTTATGGAAAGAATAATCTTGGTGCATTGCTTAGTAATGATAAAGGTGTTTTTGACAAGGCTGGAATAGGATAATGAAAATAACATTATCAAGCCATACAGAAACTTCTTTGTTAAAAACAATAGTAGCTATAGTCAAAATAACTTAAACTTGATGCGTGGTTAAAACTATAGTAACCTTCATTCATTTGTTTTGTGCTTCTACTATGGCAAACACGGATATATTAGTCATTCTTGTAACATTTGTAAAATGAAGAAATTATCTAAAATATATGTTTGGAGACCAAAAGGTCATATTACTGACCTGAAAGGACCCATAAAAGTTTAGGTACCAAAATTAAGATAATATATTCTACAAATATGCTTCAGAATAGTTTCAAGAGAAAATCAATGGATAGTTGACAGTGACTATTTAAGATACATGACAGGTGAAATAACACATTTAAGCTATATTGAAAGCAAAGATGGAGGTATTGTTGTCTTCGTTGATAAAACTGGTGACTCTGACTCAACTTCTATAGATATTGTCTCTATATTGATGGTTTGAAACATAACCTAGTGAGTGTAAGTCATTTATGTGATAAGGGATATAAAGACACATTATATGCATCTTATTATGAAATAATTGATAATAATAATGATAACATTGTGTTTGTTGATCCTAGAAATCAAAATATATACTTTATTCAATTGGAAGATATGTCTTCTAAAAAATTTAAGTGTTTTGTTTCTCTAAAAAAGGACTCATTAATCTAACATAGAAGATTTGGACATGCTATCATCAGCATTTTATCAAAATTGTCCAAAAATGATTTAGCAAGAGGACTACCAAACTTTAAACTTCGAAAATAATCAGGTTTGTGAAGTATGCTTAAAAGGAAAACAAGTTAGAAGTAGCTTTCTACCTAAGAATGTTGTATCTACCAACCAACCACTTGAGCTTATACACATGGATTTATTTGGTTCTACTAAAACTTAAAGTTTTGGTGAAAAACACTATGATTTTGTTATAATAGATGATTATTCTAGATTTACATGGGTTTATTTTCTAGTAAATAAAGATGATGTTTTGAAGTTTTTGAGAAGTTTTGTAGAAAAATTCAAATTGAAAAAGGGTATTGCATTACTTCAATTTGATGTAATCATGGAGGAGAATTTAATAACAGAAAATTTGAAGATTTCTATGACAATAATAGAATAAATCGTAATTTCTTATATCCAAGGACTCCTTAGTAGAATGGAGTTGTTGAAAGAAAGAACAAGACCCTTGCTAATATAGCCACGACTATGCTATGTAAAAGTGGTCTTCCTCATAGATATTGGGCAGAAGCTGTGTCTACTGCTTGTTACATTTTGAATAGGTGTCTTATAAGGCATATTTTCAAAAAGACCCCCTATGAGTTGTGGAAAGGAAAAAAGCCTAATATTACATATTTTCGAGCCTTTAGGTGCAAGTACTTTATATTAAAAAATGGTAAGAACAACCTTGGACAATTTTATGTAAGGTCTAATAAAGCTATGCTTTTGGGATACAACACTGTTAGCAAAGTATTTAGAGTCTATAACAAAAGAACTAGGAGGATAGAAGAATCAATACATGTAGTATTTGACGATGCACTACCCTCAATAAAGATTGCTAATCAGATAATGAAGAACATCTTTTGGTTTCTAAAGATACGACACAAACTCAATCTACACTTATAGTGCCTTTAGATTCACAAGATCAAGAAGGCCCTTCTGAAGCTAGGCCAGAGAAGGCTCCTGCTTTAAGTACACCTTAGCAGGAACCTATGTAACAAAGGACTTATGTATTCATATCAGAAGGACACCAAGAGAATAAAGAGGACTCGATACACTTCAGTATATTCTAGGAGACCCTTCAGAAGGTCTAAGGAATTGAGCCTCCTTTAAAACAATTATGTTATCTTTGTTTCACAACTAGAACCAAAGATTGTAGAAGAGGCACTTATTGATGAAAACTAAACTGTAGCCATGAAAGATGAACTAAACTAGTTTGACAAGAACCAAGTTTGGAATCTAGTACCTTATCAGCAAAACAAGTCAGTCATTGGAACTCATTGGTTATTTCAAAACAAACTCGACGAAAATGGCAAAGTGGTAAGAAATAAAGCTACAATTGTAGCTCAAGTATATAATCAATAGGAAGGTATTTATTTTGATGAGACTTATGCTCCTGTTGGATGAGACTTATGCTCCTGTTGCTAAACTAAAATCAATCAAAATTTTACTTGCCTTTTCATGTAAGAAAATTTTCAAATTATACTAAATGGATGTCAAAAATGCTTTTCTAAATGGATATATTAATAAAGAAGTGTTTGTTAAGCAACCTCCAGGTTTCGAGAACACAGACCATCTAGATTATGCGATGAAATTGACAAAATCTTTGTATGGTTTAAAACAGGCTCCTCGAGCATGGTATGACAAGTTAAGTTACTTCTTGCTTGAGAATAACTTTGAAAGAGGAAAGGTAGATAAAACTTTATTTATTAAGAGGAAAAATGATTTACTTATAGTTTAAATATATGTTGATGACATAATATTTGGTGCTACTAATCCATCTTTCTGTGAAGAATTCTCAGTTTTAATGCAGGGGGAGTTTGAAATGAGTGATGGGAAAGTTATGTTTCTTCCTTGGTGTAACATCCCACTGCTATAAAGCATATACTAATATTCCAGAGAATGTATAAACACACACTCCATAGAAGTGGCATTTTAGAGCAATCATATCAACTTATCATAGCATCATATAGAACATAAGCATTTCGAAGAACTACGTTTCCTCATATCATTCAAAGCCATAAGCTTACATTGTCATTACACTCATAATTCATGTTTATACAATACATAACATGTGAACATTCACATCTTTATATAACGTGTACAACATAAAACTAGGTACTAGATCAACATAATCTAACTAAACACTTCAGAATCAGCTAACTAGACCTTTGAACCATTCTTGGTTCCTAAACGGACAGCACTAAGCTGCTATTAGATTGTCTTAAAAGCTAAGTCACCCTACTACCTGAAAATCAACATTGCAATTTTGATGAGTTTGTGAACTCAGTAAGTGAATCATCATCGATATGTTCACTCAAGTCAGGTCAGGGTATAGCATGACAAACATATAATCAAAATTCTCAAATATATCACATTTTTAAAAACTAATTCCCATTTATCACATCATTTAGTTTAGATACCAATTCATGATATATGTATCTCACATTCCAACCAACACATTATGAACACAACCATTTCATATAGTCATCTCAAATAATCTAATCACTCATCTCAATCATTCATTTTAATATGTATTCAAACATTTCATATTATTATTTCAACACAATTCAGTAATTCTTCACAATTATCCACATGACATATATATATATGTATGCATATGTGACTCCACTTTCTTTTTATTTGTATGACTGAGAGGCAATTTAACTGTCTCGTATCTGTTATAAATACCGACTCGTTTAAAACATTATTCTGTACCCATTGTGGATATCGGGCTCATTAATCATTAAGCCTGTGTCTCTTTGTGCACATTTATGAGATTTAAGATACTTTCCACACTGGCCACTCCAATCACAACTCTTTTATCTGATCATACATATTAATGTCATGAAATGCATCAAATCACATAATATGTCATCAATAACTTTCAATTAGTGTACATAGGCATTTATCGCATTCATTGGATCTAAGTCCAGCATTCAACATTTAGTTGAGCACTCATTTCCCACATTCACATACAAGTAGATAGCACTTACAATACATTCCCTAATATTGAGCTCCTCGTACAATCAATGTTTGGAATTATCAATATCGCAATATCAATATCAG
Source organism: Erythroxylum flavicans (assembly GCA_027576715.1). Taxonomy (NCBI): domain Eukaryota; kingdom Viridiplantae; phylum Streptophyta; class Magnoliopsida; order Malpighiales; family Erythroxylaceae; genus Erythroxylum; species Erythroxylum flavicans. Next base: position 15,608 of record JANZXP010081974.1, read on the forward strand.
TTAAAAATACATATAAAGATTAATCAAGACAATTCAAACAGAAACACATATATAATTGAGATTGCACATCTAGGTTACTCACAATATGCTCCAAATTAGCTATTGCCTTGACAATTCGGCAATGTTTAGAAGTTGTCGATTAATTTGTGCTTCTATATCGTACAATACACATATATATACACATTACTAACTTTTTTAATCAAACGAGTACTCAATCATACACATGTATAGGTGTTATGCTCAATGCATACTCAATTGACTATCCCAAGTATGTAACCTTATTCATAAGTCTTGCTCATTCATTCATCAAAGCTTGTATATATCTTGTTTGCACTCAGGTTATGTGTTAACTTTGGTTATTCTCAATTCATCAATCATACATTCAATAATCCTTTTTTAACATTATATTTGCAAAATTTCCCAATTCTCATTCAATCATGCCTAATTCTTTACCCATATCCTTTGAATCACATTTGCATTCATAAGGACATCTTTATATGATTAACAACTCATACTTCTCAAATTCATATACATTGACATCAAACAATTCAATATCAATTATCAACCTAAACTCATCAAACACTTAACCAATTGATTCAACATCAAACTAAGTTCATTTTAAGTCTCAATCAAGTCTAAACGCACCAAGATAATGTAACTTATCCTTAGATAATTCCATAATCACACAAAACAACTTGTTCTTCACTTCAACGCCTTTCCCACAATCTTGTAAGCCTTCCCATGATTGTGGATGAGTGAACAAAAAGTTCACGATCCACTTCCTTCAATTTCGTTTCCAACTTTATTTTTAGGATAGGTTTTTGGCTCTTTTTTGTATGGCTATTATGACATAGAAAATGAGGTATTTAGGTAATATATTCTTCTAAAACAATGTTCCTATATGTCTTAAGTTTCTAACGACATAAAGTTAAAGCAGTTTGGTTCTGTATTCTATGAGTTATACCCAAAATACTATAGACTATTCTGAAATAATGACAACACCCAGTACTCAACTTCAAGCCAAATTGCAAAACCTTAGAAACAGAAATAAAATTCATTTCCTTCATAAACATTGTAGCTATATGTCTTTAGTTTAATTTTAAATTAAAATCATCCCATTTAGATATCTACAAATCAAGATATGGCTAAAATACAAACTCCTGTTTAGTGGAAACACTCCATCTAACATATTCCAGTATACTTCATCGACATCTTATACAATTCATCTCCAATCAATCATTATGTATGTTATACTCACATATATCACAATAAAGAAACCAAATACTTACTTAGTTATCTCAAAGTCTTTTCAATTAACAAGCTAACAAGTCTCCCAAGCATTCAAACATACCTTAAGAGCAAGATAGAATGAGAAGGATTTCTAGACACAAGATGAAGACTACGAAATTTTGGAAAAAATTCAAGGGTTATGGAGGTGGTGTGAGAGTGTCGTTGATGTGAAGAAAAAAGAAGAAAACATAAGACCAAAACATGAAAGAAGGTGGTCTTACAAGTGTGAGAGAGGTGGGTGAGGTGTGTGGTGAAGAAAATAGACACTTGGCATGACACTTGTCATAGTAAGAGCCATGTTATGTGTCTTTATCTTACACTCCCAATTGTCACTCGATAACTAGTCCATTTTTCATTTAATCACTAGGCCATGTGTCATTCAACTATACTACATTTATCACTCATGGATTCAAGTCATTTGTCACCATTTCATAGGCCTAATCAGCCTAAATTTCCATACATCACTTTGTCTTGCTCTTTAACATTTTTCTTAGACTAGATGCTCATATCACCTCATCAATTACTCAATTTTAATGATAAATTCATAAATTACTAATTATAGTCGATAAAAATAAAATTCAAGAAAAAATTAACACATAATTACATCATGATCAATAAAGTATCCCAGAACATATTAATTGAGTGCATATACTACTCTTTTGTAATGTTTTCTAAATCATGGTTCATATTTGTACATGAATATTATGCATGTGAATGAAATACATCTTATAAATTCTTAAATGAAATAACTTATATGACTCAATCTAACAATTTAATCTTATAACAATTTTAGAAGGCAGGATATTACACTTGGAAAAAGGAAATCTCATTAATCAAGACAAGTACACAAAGGAACTTATCAAGATATATCATTTTGAAAACGCCAAGCTAATAGGAGCTCCAATGTATACTGGAACTAAGCTTGATAAGAATGAAGATGGCAAAGTTACCGATGAGACAAAATACAGAGGAATTATTGGTTCACTTTTATATCTCACATGTTCAAGACCTGATATTATGCTTAGCGTGTGTTATGCACGTTTTCAGTCAAATCCCAAAGAAAGCCACCTTTAAGCATCCAAGAGGATCTTTCATTATCTTCTTGGAATTATGGATTTCAAATTATGGTATCCAAAAACATATTCATGTGACATTGTTGGCTATTGTGATGCAGGTTATGCAGTTGACAAACTTGATAAGAAAAGTACAAGTGGCTATTGGCAATTCTTGAGTGGATGTTTAGTTTTTTGGTCTTATAAGAAATAAAATTGCATAATACTCTCGACAACTGAGGTAGAATATATAACAGCCGCTAGCTGTTATGCTAAGATTTTATAGACGAAACATCAACTCTAGGATTTTTCTCTAAACTTTAGTCATATTCCCATATTATGTGACAGCACAAGTGCAATAAATTTGTTTTAAAATCTTGTGCATTATTCTAGGACTAAGCATATAGAAGTTGAACATTATTTTCTTAGAGATCACGTTTTGGAAGGAACTATTGAATTATTGCATGTTAATACTGAAAATTAAGTAGCTGATATCTTTACTAAGCCCCATTTAGAAGATAGATTTTCCGTGTTAAGAAAAGAGCTTGGTATGGGCAAATTAATAGACATCTAACTCTATTCGAAGTTTTTATTCTAGTTTTGTAGATATTAGAAGGCTCCTTCGAATATGTCTTTTTAGAAGCTCCTTCGAATGTATAAAAAACTCCTATAAGTTTTAAAGGGTAAAAGTAACCTTATTCGAAGATAGCCATCACTAAAATTATGTTGTTTCTTTTTTTAAAAAAATCACACTCGCAGTACTTTCAAACTTTCATACGACTAACAGAAGAGATTATACCTCTGGGAACGTGTACAATCTTTCATCTTCACACAAAACTGTCTCCTAAAAATAGTTTGGTATATCTCAAGACGACTTCTTTCTTCATCTTATCTTTAACATTCATTGCAGCTCCTTCTATCTCACTAAAAACAAATGCTTTCCTTTGTGAATGTCTTTAGTAATTTCCAACATCCTCTAGTTTTGAAAATGGCACAAACAAAGTCCAACGAGAAAAGGAAATCTTTGACACCAACTATTAGCCACGACGAAACCCTCCACCATGAATAAGAGTCTAAAACTCTTATTTCTGAATCTTCTTTGTCAGCAACACTAGGATCATCAAATACCTCTATTGGACCTGTTTCTGTCTATTCTATTAAATAGCCCCGATTTTTAGAAATATCCATTCGGGGGACTCCATTACATAAATACGAGATAAAGCAAAAGATTTTGTCTTTGCCTGAAATCAGCCTTTGATTCATCCACCGGACACAATGAATCAATGAAGCAGTGATATTTTTCTAAATATGATAAAGAAAGTCCTAACGACTCAAACCCTTGTTTGTCAAAAGAAGAAAAAGAAGAAGGAGAAGAAAGAGAAGTAGAAGAAAAATCTTCAAGTGAAGAAGAACATACTCTTATGGAAAGGTACGATTCCATTCTCCTTCTCTAGTTTCAAGATCTCCATCACTTTCACCTTCTCTACCTACTCTCACTACACCTTCTCTTACTCTTCCTACTCTTACTCTGCCTACTTTTACTCCTAAAATCTTTGCACATATTCTCACTCTGCCTACTTTTACTCCTAAAATCTGTGCACCACCACCGTCGACTACTCGTCAAATTGATTCTACATTTCAAAAATTATCTAAAGAAAACTAGATCATCGATAATGATGATTCGAATGAAGAACTGATTCATTTGGTTAAACGATCACGAACTAGGGGAAATCTATTAATGCAGACTGTGAAAACATTTGTAATTGAAATACAAATAAAGTTTAAGGAAGAACTAAGAAAAGAAGAAGTGTCATTAAAAAGGAAAAGGGAAGAAATAAGAAAAGGCATAGAGCCTGTGCTTGAAGAAACTACAGAAGACCCTATCACTAGGGAAGAATCTCTCTTTGAAGAAATTCTTAAGGGAAAAAGATCAAAGAAAATAACAATTTTTACACAAAAGAAAGGAAAATCTTTAGCAACACCAAAAATGTTTCAATCGATGGAAGCAAAAGCAAGATACAAGATGCGCTACAAGAAAAAATCGGTGGTTGCTGGGCAAATTTTGCCTCCCATGTTGTTTGATGACATAGGTATTCTTGTCTTTTCTTATTTTATGTTTGTTGGTTGGCACAATTTTTTAAAGTTGCATGAAGTTGTTTGTAATGATCTGGTATGATCATTTTATACACATATGAGGAAAGATATTATTAATGAAAAGTTGACAATTGTTACCTGGGTTAGAGAATGTGAGATTTTGTTGATTAAAGAAATTTTATAAAATCTGATGGAATAGCTCCAATTGGACGAACCGACTTTCCATGCCATAAGTGGGATGTTGGTGATTTGGATTTGTGTAAAGTTGTTCAAGCGATATGTATTAATGCTGAAAACACCCAAGATGGTAGACCTTGGTGCCAACAATTGGACCTTCTTCAGAGATGCCTTGCATCCCTCTTTGCTACGTCCATCTTACCAAAGAGCAACTCAATCGAAAGATCCAGTCTATTAGAAACTTATGTTTGTCTATAATTTGTTGAAAGGTAATTGAATGAACCATCCCTCGATGATTATACATTTTATGTTGGATAAGGGGAGTCATAAAAATACTATAGGAGCATTGCCTTATGGGATGCTGCTAACTAAGATATTTGCATATTATGACGTGTCTTTTGATAATTTGGAACGGTATGAGCCTGGTAATTATCATTCATCTATTCCATTCCAATTTTGGTATAAATTGAAAGATAACATGTGGGCAGAAAAGAAATACGAGAGAGTAGCAGATGTACCTACCCCAATGTAACAGCCTCCTGTCAATCCTTAAGATGCTAACAGTCCAGATATCCAACAACAACTGAGGGAGATTTGATTACATTAGGATCAAATGTAGGATCAAATTAAGAACTTGCAAAATCTCCTTCATGTTGTTATTGATTCACTTAAAAATTACTTTCTTTAAAACACATACTTTTCTGCTAATGATTGTTTTGGTATTGCTATGACTATTTTTGTGCTTTATACTTGTTCATGACTCTTTTTGGTTTATACACATTTATGATATTTTGAATATTTGTGCTTTATGGTTATAATCCTTAATTATTTCATTTTTTTCCTTCTTTTTGACAATGACACAGGGAGAGAGTTAAGAAACTTTGATTTATTTTGCTAACTATTGATATATTTTGAAAGGTGATATATTTTGTCTGTGATTTATGCTAGGATTGCAACTAAGTTATCTTTCATTAGGCTCCTTTCTTAAGAAAGGATCCTTCTAATCATGATCAATTATTTGAATTTTTGAAAATATATTTGTTATTGTTTATTATCATCAAAAGGGGGAGATTGTTAGCTCAAGGCTTTTAAATTAACGATTTTGTTGATAAGAATCAATAATATTTAGTTAAGATTTCAAAATTCAAATTTACTGGATTATTTTTTTCCTGAAAGATAACGATATTCAAACGGTTATCTGTTCAAATAAAAGAAAAACATCTTTCTATTTTTACATGAGTAAGTCTAACAAATTCATTTGATAGTAAGAAACAGCTCCGTAATATCTAGAATGGATAAGCTCCTATCGTTTTTGTACAAACAAAGGATCCTGCTGCTCAACCAATTTAATAGTCGGCTTCAAAAACTTAGTCAAAGGATTGTTCAAACAATCAGACACTTGAAGATTCTGTCATAGATAATGAGAAAGAGATTGTAATAGAATCAAAGCCGATTAAGTCAATTAGTCGATGATCAATTTAAAGCAACGGCTAGTTGAAGGGAATCTCTATTTAAAGGAGAGGTACAACATTCGATCATAAAACAGACTTTAGAAGCACATCAGTAGCATCAATACTTGTTTTTATAAAAGTTATACCTTATTTCTTCTGAGCTTTAGAAAGTAAAAGTACTCTATTAAGAGAGAAATTGATATTTATTGAAGCTCATATTAAGCAAGCCCTACTTTTATTAGTTGAGAGTTTGTAGAGGCTTCATAAATATACTACTAGTGCGGAAAGTTGAAGAATCTTGAAAAATATGTATTTGTGAACTTGAAGAAACTCTTCAAATTACTACTTGGAGATTTGTTAGTAAAACACTAAAGTTAGAAACTTAAGGATTGGATGTAAGCTTCGTTATAAGTCGAATTAGTACAAATTGGCTATGTCGTTCTTTGTCTTTCCTCAATTTTTAAATTCCCGCATTTTAGTAACTGTTGTTTTCAGTTTACACGATGCTCCTTTTATTTTAAAGTTGGACAGACTCCTTTCGTTTTAAACTTTAACAGACTCCTTTTATTTTTAAATTTTAACAAGCCCTTATTATTTATACGAGTTAATATTAACCAGTAAAATTTAAAAAAAAAACACACAACTTACGCCTCTTACGTTTGTTTGATTTATCAAGATCATCATGAATTCAATAACTAGCTCATCATTCTCTAAAATCTCTCGCTCTCTCTCTCTCTCTTCTTTTGTTTTCTTGTTTCTGTGGCATTCATGTAATGTGTAGCTCGCTTTCTCCACCAATTTGGTGAGCTACTGCTTGCTGTAACACTGTTCTTACGTAGAAAAAACGTGCCGAAAAAATGTGTCTGCTCTACTCAGGATAGCGTCAAAAACTTGGCCGCTTAACAGAATTACCAAGACGCTGTGGTTAGTAGATAGCTACAAGGCTTTTTGGCTTGGTCAACAGAAGATGTTCTTTCTTCTTAGCTGACTGCCAATAGGCTGTTCCACTAAGCCAAATACCAGAATATGACTTCCTTCGTTTAGATTTAATTAGACTGTAAATCATCTTTAATCCCAATTTCATTTGCAGCTACAAATCACAGTTCAAACCTTTCCAACACACCGAAATAGACCTAATTAGATTTTTTAAAAATTAATGCAGATCCAAAAGACAATTAAGATAATATGCCATTATATTAAAGTAACACAGGTGGAAAGTTATTAAAAACGAATTATAAATTAGACTTGAATTGCATGAGGAATGCTAGAAATTGTTCTGCACTAAAATATTTTTTTCCAAAACTAAGAATGAATTTTTGGGTCCATAATAAAATTTAGAAAAATCAAATTCAACAAAACTGAACTCGAACCCTCGAGTGTTTTCGACTTGTGATTATGAACTTCATAATTGAGGCCGGGTCTTCTGTCGTTGCCTATATATAAAACACAAAAAAAAAACAAAGTTTCTCCAGGACATCAAGACGTCGCTGATCTCTTTTCATTTTATTTTTATGGGGTAGAACCAATAGAAATTAAAACCAGTTCAATAGCCACAGTTATAGTTTATGAATTATATGTACACTACATTGAATCCTAGGAATATATTTCGTATTGCTTAACGAAATCCTAAAGCATGTCAAAGCATGAACAACTGCTAAATAAAGTAATCAACTATTGACAACACTAAACAGGTCACCAGAGTTTGCAGTAGGACAAGACTGGAGAGGCAGCAACGATTGGAGGACCCTGACTTTTTTGAAGCATTTTGACCGGGCGGTCGTGCAGCCATTGGAACACGATGCGAAGGGCTTGATGCTGGTGAAGAGGCGTCAAATTCTGAACCTGAGGAGTTAGTACAAGATAAAGGAGGAGACTTGTTCTTTACGCCCGTTAAAATACCATCTATTCCATGGCATCTAATGGAAGACCCTGCAGTGCATATATTCGGACTAATAATCTTAACGTTGTTGAGCGTAAAATTCCTTCTTCCCATGTTATAAACACTGAGCATGTAATCAGGTTCAGAACTCGGAACCACTGAACCTGATGGAATATGCTCCAGGTATTCGAAAAGCAAAGGGGACGGGATTGAATGTCGAAGTAAAAAATCAGACACAGCTTCTTGCGCCAACCTGATTCGGGACAACATCCGATCATTGGGCATCAAGAAGGTGACATTTTCTTGAAATCTGAGATCGAGAGGGGAAATCATGTTAATGAGCATCACAAAGGTGAAATAGTTGGCTTTCACCATCTCTTCAGTGGCAACAATAAGGTCTTGGTTTAAGGAGTTACGCGTGTCTGAAGTGGACCTGACTGCTGAGGTTAGGATTACTACATACAGTAACAAGATAATAGTGTAATAGGTTGCCATGGGATTTAGAGCTTGCTCATCATGTTGTTGGTGCTTCCGAGATTATTAATATGTGAAGAGCTAGGCTGGACATGCATACGTGATGCTTCAACAACTAAAGTTCACATATCCTGCATGTTTGGAAAGTTAGTTTTAGGTGGGAATAATGAACTCGTTGTCAGCAATTCACGGTATATATCTAAAAGTGTTCAAGATTCTTCTATCATGAATCAAACCTTTTCTTTGCCTAAATTTTCAAGGTCGTGAATCGTGATTACTATTTGATGTTCTCACTTGATTAGTTCTAAGCTAAGATAAACATAGTTGAATTGTTGGCTCTGATTATCGAGCTTTCACACTTTGGAACCTTCAACTAATTAGTTTTTATACTTGGCAAAATTTTGTTGGCAACAATATTCAATTTCTAACTTTGTATGTAAAATGAAGGAAGATTCGGTCTAAGGTTATATTTACAAAAATATTAAATAAAAATGATCTATTATTACTATGAGTATAAAGTAGAGAAAATATTCTCAGACTTTAAGAAAGGCATGCAAGCAAACAGAGCAATAGCTTCTAACAAAGAAAAGGCATAAAAGAATAAGCTCAGGAGTTAAAAGAAATTTCTCATTGCAAAAGCTTGTCCTTTCAATAGCAGAAGTTGTTAGAAGATCCACAGTCAATCAAGCCACAAATCAGGACAAGAATTAGGAGGAAAATATTCCTTGTATTCAATGTAAAATATTTATCATAACTAGGAGATTGTAATACTATAGATAGACTCCTGTACACAGAAACTAAACACTCAATGAAAATGAAAACTTTTTCCGCCAAAACCTCTTTGTTACCATCGTGAGAGAAGTAAGGACAAGGTTTGGATACTTTAAACTTGAGGGAACACGTGGGACAATTTCTTTCGGTAAAAATATCTCAAAAGTATTTCAAGTTGAGTAAAAATGATTTGGGTTTAGTTTTTTTTATTTATTATAAATTCTTAAATTTAACAAAAACATATTTTTAACAAGGATTAATGTTAAAAAAATTTCATGCTGAGCATACAAATTGATTTTAAAAGTTCTAACATGAAATAATTATTTGACTAACCAAATAAGAGTGGTTTAGTTTTTGTTTTTGACTTCTATTCCTCATAAATTATTTGGTTGTCGAATTGAGTTTACAAGAGATAGTTTTAAATATTTGATAATTGCTAGTAATGGTTAGAAATAAGAGAAATTGACATAATCAAGGTATCTTATAATGATTTAATGTTAAGTATGTATAACATTTTTCTTTCAATATGCTCTCTTTTATCTCTTGGTGATCTCTCTTACTCACCAATCCCTCGAAACCCAGTTCACTCTCTTCTCTTCCCTCTCCTTGGTTTCAAACTCTCCTTTGGTCATCTTGCCTCTGACTTTGATCTCAACTCATTCTCCTACTACTTCATAGGGTTGTGGGAACATTTTAGTAGTCCTCTCTTTTTGGTTCCCACTTAAGACGTTGTTTCCTATTTTAGGCAACTGTTTTTTAAAAATTTTATGGTTAAGTCTACCATCTTTCCTCTACGAGTATGGAATCTTGTAACTCTAAGTTGTGCCCCCCATAGAAAGTGACTTTAGACTTTTACCATTCTTTTTATAAAGGCTTCCAAGGATAAAATGACCCCAATGGCAGATGTATCATTTATTTTTCCAATAGGATAAGGGAAGCCTCTACTTCATTGCTATCAATAGCCACGAAGTATTCTATCATTATTACAGAAGTTGTGGTTATTGAAAAGCTTCCAATTTATCTTTAAGAAACTTAGCTTTTTGTAATTGTTTTCTTTAATTCTATTTTCTAGTAGACTAATCAAAAAGGGTTGGAGCTCTCTAATATAATTAGCTACTATATGTTGTTTATTTAGGCTATTGATCCCTTTAGCATTCTACATTAGAATAGAAATTAATGGAGGCTGTACAAAATTTTTTTCCTCCTTCATGCATCTCCTCCTTGTAATACTTAGGATGTTTCCCTCTGTATCAGCCTTTCTAACAAGTTTATAAGCGATTCCTAAGCCTTACTAAATTGAGTCCTGTAAAGGTGTTTCACTAGGATTTGTATTCCCTTAGATAACTTGAGTTTCCATTTTTACAAATTGAGTTTGGATTAGCCCTTTGTGTAATGTATGAACCTTCCTATGCTTAAAGGTCTTTCAAGTACCAGGTTCCTCATTAGAAGGATAAAAATTTATGTCATCATCTTTGGGGGCTTCATTACTAGTTAAGGTCTCAATTTGAGTTGTTCCTTCGAATTCACCACTTGATATGTATGGAGCCTTATGATTTACTTGTACCATTCTCCACTCGCTTAATTTCTAAGGATTCCCCTTACTAGAATCTCTTCCATATTGGTCTCTAAGTTTTATTTGGTTTTAACGTCTCAGGTCTTAAATTATAGATGACAATACCATAATCCTCGTAAAGATTTTCTAGTTTATTTAACGTTAGCAGTGGGATCAATTTGGGGAACTCCTTGATGATGTCAACTAGTACACGGAAACAAGCATAGCGTACCCTCCTCAAGCTTACTTTTACTTGATTAATGTGTAAAGCTTTGCTTATACAGCTTCCTGTAAAGAACCCCAAGAGAGTTGTCTCCCATTTCGTTGTTCCTTCTGTTAGAATTTCAATCTTTGTTGCCATTATGGCATTCACCTATGAAGTTCTTAAAGAACAATTTAGGTAATGGTGAGAAATCATCAAGTACTTGCTTTCAAGGCCTCCAGACATTGCTATTAACTAAAGGACTTCTAGCTAGGGACTTAGTTCCCGAGGCTCAAGCTGAGGAGGGACAGGAGAAGGGAAACAACATGGTAACTATGAAAGTAGGATTCAAAAGTGTCTGAGTACGGGGCTGATCAATATATTTATAGTTTTTTTAGGTAAAGGAAAGGGGTCAGACAAAGGAGGGAAGTTCTCCTTTACCAGGGGGAGGTACCTGACACTGCACTTAAATAGAAAAAAATATTGATGTAGTTAGTCAGACTATTTAACAAAAACTCAACTTTACTGGATATTTTAGTTTAATTTTCAATACAATTTGAAAATAGGAAGGGAGGCTATTTTCACATTGTTAAAGAAAGAGAAAGACATTAATGGAGTTGGTGTAAGTTAGTCGACTATTTCATTCTCAACACAGTTTGACCCGATTTGAATACGCTAAAAATTAAGAAATAAAAATGTAGAGGTACTTGCTGAGCATTCAAACACAAATTCCATGCAGCCACGCATGCATGTCCTGATAGTAGATGCATAAATCTCCAACTTCAAGGAGAGATTATTTTATAGTAAGCAGTAGCGCCAGATAAGTACATATCTATTTTAATCATGCCTTGGAGAGGTCATGTCCTGATAGTAGGAGATACATAAATCTCCAACTTCAAGGAGAAATTATTTTATAGCAAGCAGTAGCGCCAGATAAGTACATATCTATTTTAAACATGCCTTGGAGAGCTTATCACCCACCTCCTTGGCAAAACCTTCTACGAAGTCAAAGTATTCGTGGGGCTCGTGAGCATCTTCATTTTTTTTCTCATATTCGTGAATTATCTTCACATAGCTTGCTGTTTCGTTTTTTGGGGTAGCTTGGAAGGTAGTCTTCCAGGTCCGATGATTTCTTAGGATATCACCGTCCAATGTTGTAAAAATCAGCGTCTTGTTCGCTTTGTGCACTTGGGTCCTGGCCTTATAAGTCTCAGCCTTCCCATCTGTACATGTTCACAAATATAACGGTCTTAACGCCACATCAAGAACATTTGAACCCAAAAACTGTAATAATTGAGTGAGATGTAAATCCTCTCTTCGTTTTTTACACGAAGTTGCGTTGAAAACATTTTGAACCCAAATAGAGATGGGATCTTAAGTCTCCCAAATATATATGAATTTACTTATAAATCATAGTGAATGATAAATATGCATAGACTATTTCTGGAAACTAGAAAACAAGAACTTACTCAAGTTATAGTTCCAGGATTTTACGGAGTCATCAGAACTCCAATCACCTGCAACTAGCTCAACGCTCGTGAACTTATCACAAAACTTAGGAACACGGTGAGCCTCGCTGGAAAAGATTTTGCAGAAATCTTCAGCAGAACTATTGATCTCGATCACCTTCTCGTGCTTGTGAATTTGAGCCATATCTGTATTACACAATTAAGGTTGAAGTGCCCATGCATGGCTTGTGCCTTTATATAGAGGCAGCAAGTACCAAAAGCTTCTGACCTTTATTTATTCCTTCAATATTCTACAGCTTTATCCAACAATCCCTATCTAATGCCAAAAACTTTTACACAAAGGCGTGTAATCATGTACTCCTTGTTAGAATTCAATCATGATCGAATCACGGGCGAAACTAAAATAGATCCCAATAATTGAATAAATTTGAATAAAATATAAAACGATTTAAAAATTGTACCTTGTTCGCTTTCCTTTTGAGAAATTTTTGGAACTTTTTTTAATTGATCAATCACGAGCTATTCAAGTATCCAGCCTCTAATGGTATCCATAAAGTAATTATCAAACTGCTTTGAGAGGTAGAACACAAAAGTGCTACTTCTAGAAGCTTTTCCCATTTAAATAGAAAAATCATGTCTTTTATTAAAATTAAATCTATTTAATTATAATTATAATTAAAATCAAATTCTAATTCTAATTAATTTAATTTTAATAAAATTAAATATGTTATATTTGATCCCCAAAGTTTCTCAAACTTTATAATTAAGTCCAACTTAATTAAATTGATTTTTCTTTCACAAATT
>JANZXP010082002.1:0-28778 GCA_027576715.1 Erythroxylum flavicans
CACCAAAACGGTCTAAATAACTTTAAAACAATTTTATATATCTAACATGCACATAACTACCTATAAAGTAAATATGCATGATTTAAAAACACATAGACCTAGTCTATGGCTTATGCCATACTAGTTAGGAACCACATAAGCCTAGCATATTAATCACTCATTCAGTGAACATGGGTTCCAGTTCTAGTACACATGAGCAGAAAAGCATCACATGTAAAAATCAAATCTCTTCAGGAAGCCAAATATTATAATAACCCAAAACTATTATGTGTGTCACCACTAGTCGACCAAACTTATATATACACCCATCGAATCCCGATGTTGACTCGACTTTCATCTGTGGTGAGTCCAGACTATAGTCGATAAGAGCTTCATGACCCTAGGTGATGATCTCGTCAGTGACTAGACCTCTAGGTGTGTAATCACCCACAAGCCCTGTAGAATGGTGTTGTTACAAGGACTCAACTTTTATGTACCAGAGTCAAGGGTACGAGGGTCGCTTAATCTGTTGTGGCCAGCACACGATTGGCCAATTGTCTCCTCACCAATCACAAAAAAAATCATATACAAATATTAAGTACAAAAAATCAAGTAAGGTACTATGCCTTTATTTATCGGTCCAACTGATAAAATGGAACCTTACCATGACTCTAAACCAAAAGAGAATACGTACATTCAACATACATGACTAGGTTATTCATATGTAAGTCCCAAAATATTATTTCATGCAGTGAAAATCATCTTTTGAAATCTAAATGCAAAGTTATTCAAAAATGTAGTTTCAGAAAAAAAAAAACATTGTCCTTTGCACTTCAATTGTAGGTTTGTTGAAAACAATATCATTCCTCAAAATATGAAATAAAAACATCAGTTCCACTCCAAGTGCAAAAAGTTATTCAAAACAATGTCATTTATTAAATACATAATTATACTAGCATCTATTTGAGAATCAATTCTACTATGCATTATCTAGGTTCAAAATTCATATACAAGTTGTCATGTATGTCTTGGGATGTCCTAATCCTATTTGAGATATATGTTTTTCCCAACTCACCTCAAAAGAAGGTGTACACTTCTTTAACTTCAACAATCCTCTGTACAAGCTCCTTGATCCACAACTCCCGAGCCTTTATACATACAAATGTAATGTATTTACTAATCAAACATATAACTCATATTTGTACACCATCATATAAGTGTATAAAACTCAACCCTTATTATTCACATAAGCTTTCTTTTGCATTTTTCAAGGCATTTAATGCCTTGATCCAATACTTACACATTTTAAAGCATAATTGAGTACATTTTTATTCAAGCGCATTAACCAATACTCATTAATCTAAGCAACGATTCAAGTTTACTCTAAGTAAACATGAAAGCCTCTTTCCAATGTACACCATCAAAATCCTTAAATCCTAAGCCAAATTCACTTAGGCATTTTATCAAACACCCAAAGGCATAACTTGAAAGCCTCCTTCTAATGTACTTCTTCCTAATTTTTTATCATCAATTCACATTATACATACACAATTAACATCATAGAGTTCATTTAAATCATCAATTTCAAAAGATATTCAAAATTTCACAAACTTTCACCAAAGATGGAGAAAATCGGTTTTGGCATAAGGAAACTTCTCCATGACTCATTTCATTCATCTAAACCATGTTTCATGCATATTCAAGCATAGAGAACAACATATCTTAACACCAATCTTAAATTCATAATGTAGAGAGAGATGAGACAAAATTTACCTAAATTTTCCTTTGGTGATATCTTAAAATCCTTTGAGAATTTCTCAAATCTAATGATAGATTTGAGTTCCTTGACCCCAAATTAGCTTAGAACACCTTAGTTTGGGTTAAAGAATCAAAAACTTGGTGAAATTTGGTGATGGCTGAATGTTCCCCTCTTCTCTTCCTCTTTCCTCCTTTCTTCTCCTCTCTTTTAATTAAAACCAAGTGTTCTTAATGTTTAATGGGGGGTGCACGGTTATACCATGAAGAAGGGTCTAGAATTTGACTCTTCTTTATCCAAACATGGTGAATTTACCTTTTTGTCCTTAGTGTATGCAAAATTACCATTATACCCTCCAAACTTTTCATAAATTTGCAATTAAGCACAAAATTTAAGAACGACCAAAACTTTTATTTTCATTTTGGTCCTTGAACTTTTCAAAATTATAATTAAGCCCCTCAACTTTATAAAATTACATATTGGTCCTCCAAGAATTGAAAAATTACATTTAAGCCCTTAGATACATCAACTTTTCCATTTAAGTTTTCTAATTGTCCAATATGTCTATAAATCATTTCTAATCACCTCTAAGGCATTAGAACACATTTAACTCGGCCACCATGGCCATATCCATCCAATGGACTCGATTTTACACTTAGAAGCTTATATGTCATAAATCTCCAAGATTTCACATACCAATCAACTCTAAGTTCGTGTAAGGGCATATAACATTATATATCACTGGTATATATACTGAAAAGATTCAAATACATTTTTGAACTCATATACAATCATGTATATATCAATAAACAGTAGTATCTTCAAGTACAGACCAATACAAAAAGGGCTCAAAGAGTCTGACGTTACAGTAAACTTTCAAGAGTTCCCTCTAAAACTTAACTATAAATGAAAATACAATTCAATAAAGGCAATCAAAATAAAGAAAATTCAATAAAAGAAACAAAAAAGGTTATACTAATTTGGTTGCCTCTTAAAAGGTGTTTCTTTAGACTCCTTTTAGCTAAACTTTTAGTTAAGCTCTTTACTTATCCAAGATGGCCATTCAAATAATCCTAATCTCCTTCCTTAATGTATCACAAAGGAGAACATTAATTAGTGGGATATACATCTTCGAATCTCCTAGGTGTGTATACCGCTAATGAGGAGGTAAAGTTTTAAACTCCAAATCTTGTACTTTTGTAGTAAAAGGTAAACGGTTTTTTAAATTTGTTTTAACTTAGAAGCACTATCACTATTGACATGCTACTCTCTTTCCTTAGGTCCTAACGCTATATATTTTTTCTTAAGGACTTCATTTACACTAAGGTTTATTGAGTTCATTATAAGACAATCCTTATCAAGGGTAAGAATCTTTTCATGATTTAGTAGATGTGAAACTCTACTTTCTCTTTGTCCACTTAAAATTCCTCAGCAACATCAATTAACAGCCCTTTAGTAGTTAAGAACGCTCACCTTAAGATGATGGCAAAACCTAATGTCTTACTTTATATCTATCACATAAAAGTTGACTAAAAGAATGAATTTTACTACTTTAATAAATAGGCCTTATATAACCCAAATTGGATACTTGTTAAAATGATTTATTAGCTAGAGTGACACATTTATCAACCTGAGGGACACAATTATTAACCTAACATCTCCTATTCCTATCTTCTTGAAAATAGATAAAGATATTAGATTTATAATAGCACCTCATCATCATCAACACTTAATTGCAGTCTTACTAAGGTGTGGGGTCTAACACTTAACTCATATAAACATTTAACTAGTGTAGAATCACCAAATTGGTAAGAAATAGTAAAAATCCCTCAATCTTTCACCTATTGAGGTACTTTATTACCTAATATAGAACTACACTCTTCTATCATCGACGTCATAGTAGGCTGCTCTAACATTCTTTTATTAGAGTTGATTCCTTCAAAAACTTCACAGATGTTAATTTATGAGATAATGTTTCAACAAAGTGTAAGTTAATATTTAATTTCTTGAAGAATTTAAAAAATTTACTCAAACTATCCTTTTTTGTCTTCTTCTTTAAGCTCTAAATATGTGAAGGGCTTTATGTATGAATTAGATATCTATTCATAACAACAATAAATTAAAAATGGAACAAGTGTCAATTATGTTCCATTCATATTTATCCTTGTATCTAGATCAACATACAATGTTAAATGAAGATGAGACTAATGCCCATCTGTTACTATTTCCTCTATTTGTTACCTCTTCTTTCGGCTTTTTGTACTTGAACACTTTCTTTTCTCTAACAACATTAAACTTAAGTGTTGCGGGACTCCAAATTGTAATGGCTAACACTTGATTTCTAGTCACTTATGTGTGCTCAAAAGCCTTCTTTCACTTCTTTCACTCATCTCTTTAGCTAGAAAGCCCATTTATATCTCCAAATTATGAATGGATACATTAGTTTAAGGCATCATTTTATCCAATTTTACATCAAAATCCTGAGGAGATGCATTTTATGACCACGCCACTTTTTCTAATGTTGAATTTAACAATTGATATTAATTGTAACATCTCCGCTATCTTATTCGTCAACATAGAGGCTATTAAAATTGAGGTCTATTTTAGAAATCATGTGGTCTCATTGGTATACCAACATTTTGTTGAAGTTTTAAATTAAAAACTTTCTTTACTATAAGTAGATCTTATAGCATTAAAAGTATCATCCAATGAGGATTGTAGTAGTCACCCAATAATTCTTGTAAACTTTTTTAAATATAAACAATAAAATAATATCTAAAATTTAAAATAAAAATAAAGAATTTATAATTAAACAATGAAATAAGCAGCAGTAAATTAGTTGATTGATCAATGATAAAAATTAGGAATTACTTCTATCTTTATTTGTTTTCACTTCACCTTTTTAATTTAGTACTAATTGACCCTAGATATCTAATAATTATGGTTATCCTTGCTTAAGATCTATTCAAGTAATCCTAATTAAAATAGATAGAAATTTAATTGTGACCTTTCGATCTATCAAAAACTCTTCCTAATTATACAATTGGATTTGAACCAATAATATAGGTAATTAATAAACAATAACTGCCTTTCTTTAATTACCTATTAATTTGATGTTTTCAGGTATATTGCGGCACCAACTCTTTCTATGCAACATAACACAAATGATATAGTCTAATCTCTAGATTTAAATTGATTATAAAGCAATAAGCATTACAATCATATTTCATTAAATTAAAAGTGTAAAGTTTAACAAATAAATCAAGAGTA
Organism: Erythroxylum flavicans; assembly: GCA_027576715.1. Lineage (NCBI taxonomy): Eukaryota > Viridiplantae > Streptophyta > Magnoliopsida > Malpighiales > Erythroxylaceae > Erythroxylum > Erythroxylum flavicans. Next base: position 5,006 of record JANZXP010082002.1, read on the forward strand.
ATTCCTAAAAGGATTTTAGCAATATATAGATGTACCTATATATCACAATTGAGTCATCATTAAAATTTAATAACAGTAAGGAAATAAAAGAAAATAGTAGATACATGATTTTAGTATGTCTTCTTGAACTGGAATTTTGTGGCTTGTGTTCTTCAAGATGCTGCTTTTTAATACCTTCCTTTATATTTTTTAGTCAACTATGTTTTTTTCTTTGCCTTAACTATTTCTTGATCCTTCTAGGACTCTTTATAGGGTTTCCAACCTTCTTTTTGCTCCAAAATAACCCCGAAACATCATAAATCTTGTCACCTAGAAAAGCTGGAATTTCCATATTCATGCATGTTACACAATTGTGCATTGTCCACCTATACACGATCCTGACAAATAGCCTTCAACTCTCCATCCTGCATCCTGCATGATGAAACAAATGCACAATCATGAATGCTTCCTTTGTCTAGCTTTTTCTTCATCTTTTTTTAAAATTTCCTATCTCCCCTCATCACTAAACACATTAATATCCCCTAACGCATCCATTAAGAATAAATTCTTGGCCTAATCAACAATAATCAGATAAAACATATATAAGCACCAATAAAGATATAAATCTAAGTCCTAAATACATTATTAACATCTATGAAATCACTTAAAAAGACCCTCTTCAACCTATAAAACACACTATAATCCACACCTATCAACTTCCCCACACTTAAATCTTTGCTTGTCTTCAAGAAAAACTAAAACCATGAAACAAAAAAAACATAAAACATATAAACACACAATCATGCAACAATGCAATTATGGAAAAATGAAACAAAAAAAACATAAAACATATAAACACACAATCATGCAACAATGCAATTATGGAAAAATGACATCATATTTCAAAAAATTAGCTTATCTACAAACATCAATCACGTAAAAAATTCCAACATATTAACTTATTCCATTCATATTCAAGAGCTTTATTTTAATACACATATCAGCCAAAATATTGACAACATATTCATACATCTATGGCACTTGTAAGCATGTACTGATTCTTATTTACCAATTAAAAAGGTAGACCATCATCAAGTACCTATTTATGGAAAATTGTGACATGACACTAGAAGATCAATATGTTCACTTTTGTTGAAAGCATCATATATTTTCATATATTTTATTTAACGATCACCTAGTCTTTTGATGTAAAGACAAACACCTTATCATAAATGTCCCTCGGTTACTTAACTACTTAACATTTTATCAAGCTTTGTTAGAGTGTCATTATAGCATTTTGACATGAAGACAAATATTTTGTCATGAATGCCCCTAGTTACCTAGCTATATCATAACTCACAACTGGCCATTATCCATATTCTTAACCTAATTGTTTTTTCAAAAAGGGCCAACAGAATAGAACATTTATTTAACACACTTCTTTTCCTGGCCTACATCATTTCTTCCTAGACAATCACTCCTATGAAGGCTACTAATGATGACAACAAATATAAATGAATTTAATAATATGTGCATCTAAACAAGTATCATAAAATGAAAGAATAGGTATAATATTCTAATCAACATGTATATTCACCTTAAAAACTTTTAAATACAAACTTTATAAGTTAGTGATCCTTCGTAATTTAAGCTATCATACCTGTAGTTAAGTTAATTTCTTTCAATTTGATGCCATTGACATATTTACATAAATACATAATGCAAAATTATGAAACAATTACACAATGCAAATATAAACAAAAAATTAACACAATCCAAACGCAAATTCAAACATAAATGATCATACAAATGCATATACTTCCTCATAATTGAACAAAATATTGTCCTCAATATGGAAACAATACAGAAAAATTTAACAAATAAAAATAAAAGAAATAAAAAATAAGTATAAGAATTCTTACAGGGATTAAGGTGGTGTTGGCATCGGAGAGGAACTTGGACACACTTTATGCCAAAAATATCAATCAATTCAAATCACTTGAAAATTATAAAAATAAGGAAACAAATGCAAACAAAATTACAAAAAATTACCTAAAACATAATATACTAATTTTGAGGTTAATAGCTTCACTATTTCACCTTAGTTTTTCAAACAACTCCTATTTTGAATGTTAAGGTCCTACGCATCAACATATTAGGAATTATGGTTCTTATGTTTAAAATTTTCCATCTCATGGCTCTTATTCTCCTTCCAATTGTCTCCACCACTTTTTTTTATATTTCTAACGTGTTTTTAACTCTAGAAAGGGTGGTTTCTCAATAGAGGGTGGTATAGGTGCTTTCCTTCCTAATGATTCTTATTTTCATTTGTCATCTAACTCCTCCTCTTATAGTTCTTTATTATCTTTCACATCTTCACATTAATATATTATTTATGGCTCTCCTCTTGCTCTTTTATCCACTCACCAATTATATCAATCTTTATGCAAGAGTTTCCCTCCTTCAGATTCTTTAATGTCTTGCTCATATTAAACTCAACTTATTCATCATCAATCTGAAGAATTAGTTTAGCTTTATGAACATCTACCAAGGCTCTTCTTATATTCATAAATGGTCTATCAAGAATTAATGACTATTTTTTATCCTCTTCAAAGTCCATCACCATGAAATCCATAGGAATGATAAACTTATCTGCTTTTACTGGCACATCCTTCACCATACCAAATGGTTTCTATATCGATTGATCCCACAAATGAATAAGTATGGATGTTGGCTTCACATCTCCTAGCCCTAATTTCCTAAAATTGACAAAGGCATTATATTAATACTTGCACCTAATTCATAAAAACATTTAGCAAATTTTAAATTACTAACAAATAAAGTATAATAAAACTCCTTAGATCCTTTAATTTTAAAGGCATATGGCTAGTATTTATAGAGCTATAACTTTTAGTTAAGGAGACCATTTGAGTCCTCCCAAGTCCACTTTTTAATATTATATCCTCAAGAAAATTCATGTACTTGAGCATATTTTACAAAACTTCTATAAAAGATAAGTTTATTTGCAATTTCTTTAACTTCTTGATGAACTTTGCAAACTGTACATCCATTTGATTCTTCTATAACCTCTGTGGAAATGGAATCTTTGATGCATATGGAGGGGGAGGGACATATGGAATATCCTCTCTCTTCTCTTCTTTCTTGTCCTAATTCTTTTGGTCTTATCCTTGGTGGGATTCAATCTTCTTCTCAATTGGTTCTTTTAACTCCTCACTTACAAGTGTGATGGCTTTTAGTTTCTCTCTTAGATTAGGCTCTTTGTTTCTTAAGAGACTCCCCATATTTCATATAGACAATGCATTAGCTAACTGTTTCCTTTGAACCTCTAAATTATTGGAGAAAGATGCTTGATTCTTTCAATTTGATTGAACTTGGCTTCCATCCTCTTCTTGCTCTTAACAAGGCTAGTGAGTTTGGAATTTAACAAATCCATCAACTCAGCCATCTTTGATTTCAATGTATTGAGCTATTCTTATTGAAATTCTATTAGGCCTTAAGCTCTCAATAGATTCCATATAGCATTGTTAAATAAAGAAAATTATAAATATTATAATAGCAGTTATTAGCACATCGACCATATTATTCTCTTATGTTATTGAGATGCTCCATGTTGCTATTTTCCACTAGGAAGCAATCACCTATGACATGAATTATTATTCATACAACTCATATTCATGCTAAATTGCCTTGAGTGGGTCAAAAGAAGTGGCTTTTAGGATGTTTAATTATTTGTATAAGTTTGTTACTTCAGCATAAAACGTTGTCCCTAAATCCATAGTAAGCACTCCCTTCTAATCTCTAAAAGTTGGTTGTTGTCTACTCCTTTTTGACATCTATAGGCAGTTGTTATGTTCCATCTCTTCTAAAAATCAAGCGCATCATTAATTTTTTTCCTCATTAGCAAACCACCAATTACTATATCTTTGGTGCCTTATGTGGGTCGATTCGCACCATTGTAGAAGGTTTGTAAAAGGAACTCTTTATGCAAGCTATGATGTAGACAACTCCTTTGCAACTCCTTAAATCTTTCCTATGCTTCATTTAATTATTCCCTTTCACATTACTAGAAATTGTTTATCTCTATTATAATCATAGTGTTCTTCTTTAAAGGAAAATATTTAAACAAAAAGGCTTGTACCATCTGCTCCTATTTTGCTATGTTCTATAGGCTAATAGAACTTAACCATGTCTTGGCTCAATCTTTAAGTGTGAACATAAAGAGCCTCATATTGGTTGCATCCTCAGATAACCCATTGTAGTGGAACATGTCACAAATCTCTATCCTTATTGGCCAGTTTATAAAAGGAAATCAGTTTACAAAATATTCAACGAACATCATTTAATTTCAAAAGTGTTGGTTTACACTGGAGGTTCTTGTTATTCCATGTTGTTTGACTCATAAAGTCCATAAGGGTTCTTTACTATTTGCCTTGATTCCTTTCCTTGATTGCTTAGTGATGTTAGAAACTTATATGTCTATTAGTTTTCTTAAACTCCGTATAGATTTTGTGATCATGCACTTACAATCATAGAAGCAAAATGTTTCAATCCTTAAATCGAAATAACTTAAAGTTAACTAGATGCTACAAAAAAATACCTAGCAACAACACCAAAAACTTAAATTTTAAATTGAAAATTTCTTTACTGCCTGTATACAAATTGAATCTTATAGCATAAAAAGGATCATCTTATGAGGATTGTAACAGTCACCCAACAATTCTTGTAATTTTTTAAGCTAAAAAAAATAATAACTAACTATTAAACTGAAAACAAGAATTTATAAATAAACAATGAAATAAGCAGCAGTGAATTAGTTCATTCATCAATGATGAAAACTAGGAATTACTTCTATCCTTATTTATTTTATCTTCATCTTCTTATAGATACATAATAATTATTATTACCCTCCCTCAAGATCTAATGAAGTAATCCCATTTAAAATAGATAGAAATTAAATTGTGACCTCTCGACCTACCAAAACTCTTCCTAACTACGTAATTGGATTTAAAGAAATCATATCGGTAACTAATAAAGAATTAAGATATCTCTTCAATTGCCTATTAATTTGATGTTTATAGGTCTATTAGGATACCATCTCTCTCTATGCAATATAACATAAATGATACAATCTAATCTCTTGATTTAAATTAAAAATGTAAAAGTTTAAGAAATAAATCAAAAGTAATCACTAAAAGGATTATAGCAATCCATAAATGTAATTATATATCCAAATTGAATAATCATTAACATTCAATAACAACAAGGAAATAAAATGAAAGAGTAGATATTCGATTTTTGGATGTCTTCTCTTCTTTTCCTTAAGCTGAAATTCTATTGCTTGTGTTCTTTAAGATGTTGCTCTTTGATCTCTTATTTTGTATTTTTTATTAAGCTCTTTCATGTTTTTTATCTGACTCAAATACTTCTTAATCCTTTTAGGGTTCTTTCTAAGGTTTTCACACTTGTTTTTGTTCTAAAAATGACTCTGGAACATAAAATGTATAAAACTTTTGCTACTTGGAAAAACTGGATTTGTATGATTGTGTATGCTGCACGATTATGCATTGTCTACTCATACACTCCATATCATGATTGACAGAGAGCCTTTAACTCTCCATCTTGTATTCTTGTATGATTATGCACATGAACGATCATAACTGCTTCCTTTTTCCAGCTTCTTATTCATCTTTTCTTGGAATTTCCTATCTCCACTCATCATCAAAACATATTAAATATCACCTGAAGCAAGAATTAAGGTTAAATACTTGCCCTAATCAGTAATAATTAAACAAAAAATATAAAAATAACAAATACATGAAATCTAAGTCCCAAATGTAAGATTAACACCTAAGAAAACACTTAAAACATACTCTTCAACCTATAAACATAGTATAACTCACAACTACCATACTTGCTTCGATCTGCTTCCTTGAAAATTTTAGTTGATTTCTTTTCCTCAAATTATATGCGTTATAGAAGGGTTCATTCCTCATACATTGCTTTCCTCTATAAGCAACCGTGTAGTTTTCTTCCTCATTGAAACTAAAGTTTGGCTTAATATTCATGCATATATGAGATAGATTCCCATATATTTCATAATGATAACATGCTTTCCTATTACCTATATCATATTTTATAATCATCTTCAACTAATTAAAATGATCCTCTATTTTTGTTTCCAAATTTAAAGATACTTACACTTTATAAAGGATGCTTTTGACTTCTCCCTTACTACTTTGATTGGTGAATTTCTTTCCAAAGTATCTATAATTTCCTTAACCTCCTTATAGTATTTGTCTAAGTATTTTCCTCTTTGAGCTATACTGTTTACCAAAATTTTACATGTTATTGTAAAGCCTTATAGAAGAACTATACCAATCGCTTTAAGGATTACTAATAATAAGGGCACTGACTAAGAAAGGCTTTGTATCTCTCTTAAGTTTCATTAAAATTTCCCCTTACTTTATGCAAAGTGTTGTATTTACATCCTTAGTTTGATGGTCTTGCTTGGAGAGAAGAATCTACACATTAACATGTGAACCTTATCCTAATTTTAAAAGATCCAACCATAATTGAGATTAGCTATGTTCTTACTCAATCTCTTACATAGTCTAAAGTGCACCTCATCTAAAAAGGCTTGATAAATGTGATCATATCTTCGCTAAGTGATCCACTAAAGGCTAAGAGAAAAAGTAGATGAACTTACTTTAACTTATAGTTTCAAGTCCCTTAGCTTAATATTATACATGACAAACTATCATTAATCATAGGCAATTAGATGTCCCCCATGTGATTCCTTATGGCCACTACTTCATCTCAATAACTAGATTCTATTTATGTGTAACCATCGTCGCTAAAAAAAATATAAAATCATTAGTTTCCTAAAAATAATTATCAAAACTTGATTGCAACTAAATTTGCAAATGCATATAATAAATTATAGAAAGTTTATAAAATAGAGTAGTTAAAAGTATTGAATCCTATCAGGAAATATTTCACTATAAATACTAATTCTAATTAGACAAAAAAACTAAATAAAACCAAATATGATAGAAGTAATTAAACTAATGAACTAACAATAAAAAAGTAAAATAACTTTTCAAAGAAACATCAATTAAGAAAACAAGAGTACTTCAAGGTTCAGTTATAAAGAATTATAATTATCTTACATATTTGACAAGTTAAAGTAATAATTAACCTGAGATATACATACCTTTTGTTAAGGCATAAAAGCATATTGCATTAGTAACTACTATATTTTGATGTATAATTTAATCTAATAAAATTTACTAAGAAAATTTAATTAATTAAAGTTTAAGATACTACCGTTCTCGAAGGTCAAAGTGTTTATTCTCCCAGTACACAAATTCTACTTCACCTATTAGACCTTCATACAATCTATAAGATTGAATCTATATTGTATAAACATAAATCCAATGTTAAAAATAAATCAACCAATCAAATAATCAAATCATATATAAATAATTATAGAATCCTTACAAGCTACATTTATAACTTTAACTAGGTTTTCTAGCCATTAAATATAGTAAAAAAAAATAGAAAAATTCTCAACGTAAAGTAAATAGTAGGAAGTAAGAAGTAGAGAAGATGTCATTGACTCCTTCAATGCTTGTTCCAAATCTAATTCTGATGTTAAGAAAAAATATAAAAAACTGAGATAGTTAGATCTCAGAATCCTACTTAAAGGTTCCTAGGTTAATTCTATTAGGTTTAACAAGATTAAGTCTTAGAGGGCTCAAAATTGAGAAATTACATGTCTTTGTAAATTCTATCTAAAAATCGACACTAATTTAACATCAACATCAACATCAGTCTTATTTTAGAACTTCTATTCATTGTGAAGTCATATGCAATTGGTTTCTGACACCAAGTTATAAACATTTGATTTTTTACTATTTCTCTCTTTATAAATTTAAGACGAGTCCAATGTAGGTCTATGATAAACTCTAGTGTCGATTTTTTTTTCTCAACTTCTCAAACCTTCACAAAAGTCAGATGGTTCTCTTCAAGTAAGTCCAATATATGTTGTTCCTTATTCAAATAACTTCTCTAATTTTGGAATCTTTGAGATAGAATTGACTCCCAAATGCTTTTATGAAGTTATTTTTCCATCATTTTATCTTCCATATGGCTATAAAATCTCCTCAATTGGATAATTGTGGAGAAAGTTGCATTAAATTTTATATTTACTATAGAAAATCATCACCTATAAGATAATGAACTAAACATATGAAAAAATCATAAAATTTATTCTAAACATGCACAAATTTATTTTTACATGCTTAAATTGTGAATTTTAAAAACTTTTGAAAATTATGATATTTTAATGAAATTGATAGTTGATTAAATCAATTAGGATCACATATGAAAATTTTCAACAATTAATTTAGTTAATCTTTTATCTGTGCTCCAATTGAAAATTTTAAGACTTTGGTATAATCTCAAAATTGGGATTTTCAAAATCCATTAGTTTTTGGTTAAATTGAACTTGTTTTTTTAATTTTATGAAATTAAAAGTCTAATCAATATTTTTTATTAAGTTTTTTATTATTCTTAATAATGAATTAATTTTGTCAAATTTAACTTTCTTATTAACATTGCATAGTTCATAAATTCCTTTAATGATTTTTTAAATTTTATTGTAAATTTTAAATTTACACATTTTTAAAGATGAATTAAGGATTGGATTTCATAGATTTCGTTTTCCAAAAAACTGTGAGATGCTATATTTTTGCAGATCATACATTTGACAACCTATCTTTCCTTACTCTTACTCTTAAGGCCCCTAAAGTAATTTAATTCCTTTTAATATGGCTACAAAAAAGTTTAACAATAATTATTTTAATTTGAGAGTTTTAAGGAGGTTTAGACTTAAGATTATCATACTTGAGCACTTAGTTGAGAAACAACCTAGCAGGCGAGACCCCCTACCCCTCCTCCTTCATTTGCTTCTGATAAATGCTAATTTAACTATAATTATACACTCATATTTAACATGTTTTGCTTGATATTTCATAGTTTTTTTCTATTTTTAGTAGTTTATTCACTATAAGTGTATTTATAGGTTATAATTGCCTTTATAGACTAAAAGGATAAAAATTAGGATGAAATCATAGTATGGGACAAATATTTGAAGCAACTAACGACCAATATGACCATGTATGAAGACTGTTTAAGTCTTCATAAACATGTAAAGATTGAAGAATTTGGTTTCTAGTCGTAGAAAGTTACACATCTGTGTACACTGAGATACACAATCCCTCACATGCTCAAGCAAGTGACCATGTATATCCCAGAAACCCTAAATTTTACTATAAAAGGACGAAAGTGAAGACAAGTTAAGAAGGTCAAGTTTTGTAGTAGTTTTGAGATGTAAACCACTTAGAGAGGTTACGATTTTGATCAACAAATGAGGTAAACACCAAGTTAACATCAAAAGATTTGATAAAAAATTACATCAAGTCCAAAATTGCAAGAAGATTCAATAGAAGAGAAAGGGAGATCTAGAATTATGATTTCTCTACTTTCTATTAGTTTTTCTGCATGTTTATTATTTATTTTATTTTCTATGGTTAGTAACTAAATCTGTTTAGTATCTGGGTATGTTGAACCCTATTTGGGGTAACAATACATTTTAATCTTTTATTTAAAGTAATTATATTGATTGATTTATTATGATTCAATTATGTGTTTTATTTTTATTCTAATATATTCATAATATTAATGCATGATTTGACTTTATATGATTGAGACTGAGTAATCCTCCTATATGAATACATTTATCATAATTTGAAAGAGTTGCATGAAAACTAGAGATAGGTTGGCATAAATCCTCTAGATTGGGGTCAAACCTAATAGTAGAATTCATAAATCGATAAAGCAATCCTAGCTAGGGGTTTTAATGAGAAAGATTTCTATTAATTAACTAATGGATTAGTTTTTAATAGTCCCAAGAGAGATTAATATAAGATAGGAATTTCCATGGTCTAATAATCAATAATATAATTGCATGATAAAAGGTTAACAAGTTAATGATTCTTGGGGGGATTCATCACCTAGACACTACTATTTAAGGTTAATTTTTGTATTTATTCTACTTATCCTGAGTTCAAAATTATTTAATCTTATTTTAGTTTATTTGTTTAGCTTTATTTTTAATTAAAAACTAAAAATCTAATTCTTGGGTTAGATAATAGAAAAAGGCTAACTACTATTGATTATTTTCTTTGTAGGATTGACCCTACTTTTCTATGCTAGCTACAACTATGTTATAGACATATGGTAAATTTTGATATTGGTATAGAAAAATAATCCAATCAAGTTTTTGATGTAGTTATTGGGGATAGTAATATTAGGAGAACGTAGATTTTATTACTCTAGCAATTTTATTTTATTTTATTGTTTTAAAGTTATTTTCTTTGAGTAATTTGTTTAGTTTTCTTTCTATTTTATAGATTTTGACCCTTGGTCAGTTTATGACCTGGAGTACTTTTGAGAGCTTAATCAATGCAAATATAGAGATTAAAAGAACAATGCACAAAAACCTTCACAGGAAGCAACTATGAGAGTTTGAACTAGATCGTTAAATAGAGAACTTAAATGGTCAAGTAGATAACGAAGAAGCCCGCAACATGGCAGACCAATTAAGGACTATGTTCAAATATGCTAGACCAAACTTGACTAGTGTAGAGTCTAATATCGTTTAACAAATTGTTAGTGTCAATAATTTTCAGATAAAGCCTAGTATCATCTAGATGGTCTAGTAGATAGTCCAATTCGATGGACTCAGAGACGAAAACCCAAACATGCATATCTCTTATTTTTGGATATTTTTAATACTTTAAAAATCAACGGAGCTAATTATGATGCCATTAGATTGTGGTCATTCCCTTTTTCTTTATTGGAAAAGTCTAAACAATAGTTGAAATTGTTGTTATGATCATCATTGACTACATGGAAACAAGAGGTAGAGATGTTCTTTCCAAAATACCTCCCACCAACTAAGACTACTAAATTGAGGAACGACATCTCCTCTTACTCCTAAGTTGAAGTTGAATCATTATACAATACATAGGAGAGGTTCAAAGAGATACTAATATGATTCCCACACCATGGTTTACCGCTTTGGATACAAATCAAAACATTTTACAATGGGCTTAATCAAAGCACCATGAAATTAATAGATGTAGCAATTAGGGGCATGCTTAACAATAAGACACCAGAGGCAGCCTAAGACTTAATAGAAGTTATGGCTATGAACAACTAACAGTGGTGTTAATCTAAAGCATAAATCAATAAGCTAGCTGGAGTTTATGAAATGGATGCAGTGGCACAGTTGGCGAGCCAAGTGGAAGCCCTAAGTAGAAAGGTCGATAGACTTATAATGATTCCATAAGGCTAAGTTATGCAATGTTAGGTGTGCAGGCTAGAGCATTAAAGTCAAGGTTGCTAAGTAGTATAGTCTAAGCATGTGGACTATTTGGAGAATGTTGTTAGACCCAAAAAAATCCATCTAGTAACACGTACAACCTAGGATAAAGGAATCACCCTAAATTTTCTTCACCTGGATTCCAGCAGCAAGCACCTTAACCTAGGAAGCCTAGTTTGGAAGAGAAGTTGTTGAAAATTACTCCGGACTTTAACAAAAAAATTAGAGAATAAAGGTTTCCATATGTAACTTAGAGATTCGAATCAACCAACTAATGAAGATAATAGCTAAAAGATCCAAGGTGAGTTTGCTTATTACAATGGACATAAATCCTAAGGAATGCATAATGGAAATAACCTAGATGAGTGAGAAAAGGCTCTAAGAAAAGAAGAAGGTGACTACTGAGAGTCATTCAAAAGTTGAATCTCAACAACATCTGAGAAGAAATTAAAGAATATTATCCTATCATTCTATATCCTGCTAAAGTGAAGAAAAACTAGATGGATGCAAAGTTAGGTAAAATTTTCAATCTTTTGAAACAACTTCAAGATAACTTACTTCTTATTAAAGCTCTTATGCAACAACTAAAGCATAGGGAACTTTAAAAGAGCTATTATGAAACAAAGAGACATTGCAAAAGTTGGAGACTATTATGCTGAGTAAGAGGAGCTTAAAAGAGAAGAAAAGTAAATTATCAAAGAAGCAAACAAATCTAGGGAGTTTTTATATTCCTTAAGAAATTGGTAGTTTAAAAATAAAGGCTTTATCCAACCTGGGGGTCAATATTAATATGATGCCTTTATCATTATTTGAAAATTAGGAATAGGTGAACTTAAGTAGACTAGGAAAAGTTTACAATTAGCTAATAGATCGATAAAATATCCTAGGGAAATTATAGAAGATATGTCAGTTAAAGTTGACAAGTTTATATTCCTAAATGATTTAGTGATTCTTGATATAGAGGAGGATGTAGAAGTGACTCTAATCCTTAGTCGATCCTTTTTGGGGGACTGTTAAGTTAACAATAGATGTTGACAAAGCCAAGTTGACATTAAGGGTGGGGGATGTAAAGGTCATTTTTAGAATGTCTGATGTCATCAATCATGCCCTTGAATGTATATATGTTTTAGAAGCTAATGAGTCTTATCATGATATTTTATAGGGCTCTATAGGAAAAAATCCACTGGAATAAGCCACCTTAAGCTTAAAAGGTACATCGAGTTAGTGACGTTAAACAAGCGCTACATAAGAGGCAACCTATGAATTAGTTTAAGTTTTATTTTAAATTCCATGTTCTTTTATTTTTGTTTTAATGTTAATATAGGATTTGTTTAATTTTTTAGTTTTTATGTGTTTTAGGATAGAAAAAATTGAGCATAAAATGAGATTGTGTATAATTGGTGTGTTAGGGTATACGTGTTAAGGGTTTATAACTCTTAGTGCAAAATTTTTACATTTGATCATCTAAAGTTGCATAAATTGATAAAAAGCTACACACTATCTAGATACATTGTTGTGCACTTACACAGTTAGATACACCTCATGTAACTGACTGTGTAAGTCCACGAAAAGCTTTAATTTAGCCCATTTAGTTGACTTTCTAAGTTTGTGATACACATTAAAATGCCCTTACCTTTCTAATTTCTTATTTTCTCTCTTTCTCTCTCATTCTCCACTGTCACCCCTCCGATCCCCCATCTAATTTTTTTACATTTTTCACCCAAATTTATGACACCTAAGTTTTCTTATTTTTTTCACATGTTTATGCATGATTCATAGGTTGTTTTACATTATTTAGGAATTTTATGTCCAAAAATGTTAGAATTAGGTGATGTAGCTGATAGTTATGCATTAGTCTATGTTTTTCTAAATAATTGGCATGTGTTTCTTGCATAATTGTTGATTATTGTTATAGTTTAGGATTCATTTGTATATTTTCATTTAGTTTGATTTCCATTGTTGTTCTTTTATGTTTAATGTTAATTTAGGGTAAGAATTGATTATTTTTATGTAGGAAGGAAGATTCAACAACTTGGAGATTGAGCTAGAGATCAAGGAGGAGAAGAGAAGAGGAGACTCTCTGTTGCAAATTCCCACGACCGTGGGAATCATGCCAATTCCCACAATTGTGAGAACTATAATCCGAGACATTATGCGGGACTTCATTAAACTTAGGGTTTTTGGACTATTAAAAGAAAATAAAGCCTCCTTGGACAAAAAACGAAACCCTTTTGTAGAAAAAGCCTCCTTGAGTGAAAAATACAAGTTTTTACCCTTAAGGAAGGTGAAGATTGAAGGATCATCATCAAGACTGGGGAAAATAGCACATCAATATTAAAAATTCTAGATTTTGACAAAGAAGAGAAGAAGTTTCCTTTATTCAATTTTCTGTATCTTTCTTTCTTCTAATCTTTGTAAATGATGATGTTATGGAGACCATGATTGGCTGATTTAGTTTTAGGGATTGCTTTTAAACCATTTTGGTAAAACTCCTATTTTATTGAATTAAATGAAAGTGTCTTTGATGATTGTTGATTTTATTTCTATCTTGCAATAAATTGAGAGGGTGAGTAAGGTTATATCTATAGGATTGTACAACGAGAGTTGGCAACCTATAAACTTGCAATCATCATATTAATTGATTGGTTAGAAGAGAGATCTCAGCTAATTCGATTGATCGCCTATAGGATAGTTCAATAACTAATTAAATTGATGGAGTGATTGGGTAGCTTGAGAGATCGTTCAATTGATTCCATTTAATTTAGTTAGGGAAAATTAATTACAACTTGAGAGAGAGTAGTTAATACATTCGAAAATCTTAAATGAGACATAATTCGATTAATAAAATAAGAGGGAGATAGAATAGGAAGAAAGTAATCTCTAGTCTTTAAATTCTTGATTCCAATTTTCTACATTTTGGTATTGTTCATTGTTCATTATTATTCTTTCAATTTTAATTTAATTTTCCAGATTATTTCAATTAAACAATTTCCTTGCTTAAACAAAGTTTGATCTGAATTAAGTGGTATCTGGGCATCAATTCCTATGGGACCGATATCCAATTTTTTAACTACAAATCATGACTTGTACACTTGTAGTTTTTGAGCGTAAAACAAGCAGATTGTTTTTTATTCAACAAGCTTTTGGCGCTATTGCTGGGGACTGATTGTTTAGTATCTTGTTTAATTTAGATTTGATTTAAGAGTTTTTAATACTTTTTCTTGTGTAATTGCATATGTATGAACATAAGGAGTGTGCAAAGATCGCAAAAGTTAGTGAAGACGAATTTCTCGACATTTAGTGAAGACAAATTTCCTGACATCAAAAGACACGAAAGAGAATTATGAAGGGCAAAGCATCTAAAATTTTCACAACAAGATATGTCTAAAGAAGGAGAACAAGGAGGACTGGAAAAGACACTGATGGATTTCATGAGGCCAGGATTTAGTCCTTAAGGAGTGGTGAGACTAGTGGTTTAAGCAAACAATTTTGAGATAAAGCTGGCACTCCTCAACATTTTATAAAATAGTGTGCAATTCTACGGGCTATCCAAAAAGGATCCAAATGGACACATTGCTAATTTTTTGGAGATCTGCGACACCTACTAATTCAACGGAATGTCTAATGTTACAGTGAAGCTGAGGTTGTTTTCATTCACATTGAAAGATTGGGCTAAAGCGTGTTACAACTCGCTGAATTCGGGGCAAATAACTACTTGGGAGTAATTTGCCTATGCATTCCTTGCGAAATATTTCCCGCTAACCAAGACAATGAGGATTATTAAGGAAATTACAAATTTTCAGCAGAACGTGGGGAATCTCTCTATGAAGCTTGTGAGAGATTTAAAGAATTGTAGAGAAATTGTCCCCATCATAACCTTCCGAGGGAGTTCCTACTGCAGACATTTTGTATTGGAGTGAATCCGAGCACAAGAGGAACCATCGATGTAGTAGCTAGAGGTCTATTAATGAGGAAGACTATCAAAGTAGTTCATGATCTTTTAGAGGAGTTGGCGAGTAACAACTGCATGTGGATGAGCAAGAAGAGCAGACAGGGGCAGAAGGAACAAAAAGATATGATACCCATTGACTCTCTTACTACTTTACAAGCTCAGATCACAGCCCTTACGAAGCATTTGGACAACATGCAAGGAGCAGCTACCTCTACAGTGAAGCCGATACAAGTGCAATGTGAGCTATATGGGTAGAATAACCACAGCTCAGCCGAGTGTTTTCTATTGGGAACCGATGGTACAGAACAGGTAAGTTACCTAGGCCAACCGCAAAGAGGTAATAATCTGTACTTTAATACTTATAATCTGGTATGGAAAAACCATCCAAATGTCTCTTGGAGTAATAACATTGCAAGTGGCCAAGCAGGCCATAAGGATCTTCGAGATTTCAGCAAGATTGAATTAGAGCGATGGAAAGTAAAATGGACAAGATGATGAAAGTGTTTGGGTCCAAACTAGTAGCTCAAGAGGAAAATAAAAAAAGGATGTTTGCTAGCCAAGAGGAGAGTTAGAAGAGGATGGAAGAAAAATTTGACCAGATTGTGAAGAATCATGCCTTATCCATTCATAATATAAAGGTTCAAGTAGGTCAGCTCACTAATGCTTTATCTTCTAGAAATACAAGCAGCCTACCGAGCAGTACTGAAGTCAATCTGAAGGAAAGAATCATAGCTATCACACAAACATAGGAAAGGGAAAGCAAACTTAAGAAGGAAAACGGAGCCAAGAGAGAGTATAAACAGTTTTGAAAGCCATTCCAAGTGAACTAGGAAGCGAGCCAATCAGGGAACTTCAACTTAGACTTCCACATCATATTTTTACTCAGCAGAAATCATCCTTAAATGGAGTAGTGAGGAATTCTAATGATGATAAGTTAAGCAAGATGATGGATATAACAAATCAACTCCAATCAAAGCTCATGTTAAAAGAACCGGTGAAGAAAGAGGTCAAAGAGCACATATCAGAAGGAAGTCCACACATAGCACAAAAGAAAGAAGACCCAGGGGACTTCTTCATTCTGTGCAGTATAAATGGAGTTAAGATAGCTAGGGCATTTGCGGATTTAGGAGCCAGTATCAACATGATTCCCTACATGTGTAGTTTGAAGTTGGGTTTAGGAGAGCCAGAGTCCACTAAAATATTGGTAAAAATAGCCAATAGAATAGTGGATCAGCCGAAGGGGATTATCAAGAACGTGTAAATGCAGATTGATAAATTTATCTTCCCTATGGATTTCTACAAACTAGATATTGGAGAAGATGTAGAAACTAGGATGGTCGTTGGGCGACCGTTCTTGGCTATTTCTCGTTCGATCATTAACGTGGATGGGGGAGAATTAACACTGAGAGTTGGAAAGGAAAAATTAACTTTCAAGATGTCTAAGAAAGACTATCATTCTTCTTTACCCTTAACAAGTATCAAGGAAACTGAACTCTAAGGAGGATGGGAAGATATTGAGGACCCTGGGGATGCATTCAAGAAGAAACAATTGTGCAGGAGAAGACATAGGAATGAAAATCACAAGGAAGGTGGAGTCCATACCAAGGTGGCTCATATATAGAGTTTGAGATCAGCTTCTGCTCTATCACCATACCAATCATTTGAATCCCCTTAAGCAAAAAGGAGAGTCGAGTTGCCAATGTTAACAGAAGCACTACATGGGATGTAACACCCCACTCTCACAAGACACATACCCGATGTCCTGAGTGATGTTCGAGTGCGTACCCCGCAAGGGTGGCATGCTAGATCAATCAAACACTTGAAACTCGATATCCTTTTTTTTTGCACTAACGTATGTGGAAATCAATAATCAAATTTGGGCCCAAAATTTTATTTCATAAAACTCGAAATCACAATTATTAAAACACTTTAATCAATTTCATTTACAAAACATTTCCATTTTCAAAAGTTATTACATCACAAAATCATTTACAAACATTTCCCATTTGGAAAATTAGCATAAACAGAATGTTCAAATACATATTGTACAAAAATTGCAGAATAAACAAATTGATACAAAAATAATAAAGTACAAATGTAGATGTGAACTGATCCTGACCTCTATCTCTTACTCAAATGGAATGTCTATACTCCCGTTATCCTAACGGGGTAACTCTTCTGAGCCTGAAAAAATATTACAAACGAACTCAGATGAGGTAACCATCATCGATGGTTCACTGAATTCATGCATCACATAAATACATATACATGTAAGTCACATCTTTGCATTTTGCATAAATAATCACAAAACTCTCATCACTACATTAATTCATCATGTAGCATCAATTAACACCTTATTCATTTATTTCACATTTCACATTTGAACCACTTAAATAGTGCAATTCAATCATTTAAACATACATATCAAGTGCATATGCAATGCTCATGAGACTCACTTTCAATTATGATTATTATGACCGAGTGGCTATAACTATCTCGTATCCATTATGGATACCAGGAGATATAGGGCTCATTTTACATAGTGAGCCTTTGGCTCTTAATCACTTTCTGAGCTTTAAGCTCTTTTCTACTTTCTGAGCTTTAAGCTCTTTTTTAGTGGCTACTCTGGTCACAACAGCCTTTATTATTATGCATTCATATAATGAAATGCAGTAGTCATATATGCTCAATTAGTCACTTTATTTCACTTTACACATTTACTTTCACATGTCATCGGACCTTGGTCTGGCATTCAACATTTAAGTTAAGAAAATACATTTATTTCTTCATATTCACATACAAGGAGTATTTCAAATATCACGTTCATTCATCAGAATAATTGGACCTTCATTGGCCCGAATTAGCACAATCAAATCACATTCATTCAATAATTCAAACATAATATAAAACAAACAATTAATTGAGTGAAACTGTCTAGGTTACTCACAGTATGCTCCAAATTAGTATTAGCTTCCATGATCTGGAAGCATCTGGATGCAAACATTCTATCCTGTGTATCAACATCATAAAGTACACATTTACACACATTATTAATTGCACAATCATACGAACACCCAATCACATACATATGTATTTGTGTTGTGCATAATGCATGTTCAATGACAATCCTAGGTATCTTTCCATTATTATCATCAAAAATAATTGATATTTCCAAACTCACATAAGTATCATTTATACTTATGGTTAATACCTCAATAAAATCATAAAAAGCACAATTCATGACTCATTTCTTCAAATTCAGATTTTTTGCTAAGACACACTTTCGGGTCAAATAATGAAAATGAAGTAATTAGAGGGTACTTTCTTCTAGAAAATTGTTTGTCTATCTCTTAAGTTTCTAATGACACCAAGATCATTCAATTTGGTTCAGTATCCTATGAGTTATGCTAACAATACCACAAACTGTGTATAATTAAACTTTTGGCTAGCTCATGATCATACGCTCAAATTGTACAACTCATAACTTTCAACTCAGATATCTAAAAATTGCAAACTTAATACCAATTGAAATGTAAGAGAATAAATTACAACATTTGTGAAGACACATTTGTCTGATTCGGTCTCTATAAATATAGTTTCGATAAAAACAGGACATGAACATATACATTCATCCGTCAATTTACTACACCCAGTTCTCAACTTCATGTCAATTTTTGAGACTCTTAACGACAGAATTCAAATTTAGTGTCTTCATAAAACATATAGCCATATGTCTCTATTTTAATTTAGATCAAGAATCATCTCATTTGGATAACTATAGAACAAGTTATGTCTAAAAACCAGAAGCTTAATCAGTGGAAATGTTATAACTACCATTTTCCAGCACCCTCTTTATCACCATTTAGTCTCTCAATCCTTCCTTAAAACAACTTCAATGTTACACATCTCTCAACTCCTCGATCATGATCATTAAACACTAAATCATCATCATAAATGCTTTATTTAGCAAAACCATGAAGATTAACAAGCTACTTACCTGATTTCTCTTCAATGTCTTCAAACATAACAAGAAGCCCTAACTTCCCATGTCACTCACGTACATCATCATGGCGGTTAGGAGGTTTGGTATTTAGTGGGAAATGAAGAAGAGAGCAAGATAAGAGTGGAAAATGAAAGATAAGAGGGCTAGATTCAAAGTTGGTGAAGGGTGAGCAACAAAATTCATGGAGAAGGTGTAGAAGCTTGAAGAAAATGGAGAAGTCACGTAGTAGAAGAAGAAAACAAGAACAAAACACCTAATGGTCTTTTAAATAAAAGGCATCGTGATCTTAAGACATGGCTTGGCAAGTGATACTCGTCACTTGCCACATGTCCAATTCTTATAACTTTAAACTAGGTTCTTTCATTTAACTAGTCTAAAAATTTTCCCAAAATTTCAGAAATTTTTCCTAGAATTCACCAAGAATTTTAAATAACGAAATACACTCTCCAAATCGGTTTTCAACATATAAAAACCACAATTCTCAATAACAAAATCACCTTTCATATATATAAATCAATTATACCCACGCATTGTTAATGAATGCATGTACAATTATTTTCATGTGCAAAAATTCAATATTAACGTGTAGGTGCATATTATATAATGCATGAGCATGAAATTCACTTTCTAATTTCTCAATAATCTCTCATATTTACTATCATTGATTCATCTTCATTCTAACAACATCCCATATTTTCCTATTATACAGATCAAGATATGTTTAAAAGCCAAAGTTTGCTCATAACTAAGTCATGCTCCTCTAATGGATTCCCTCACTTCCTTTCCATTTATCTTTTTGAAATCAACACCAAGGCTACCAAATGATTTTTAAATAGATAGAAAAATGTGTTAGAAATCTATTGGTTCAAAAATTAATTCATTTGGAGGTCAGACGACGAAGATATAGTCAAAATACTATCATATCTGTCTTTTCGTCTAATGCTTCTTCTAATGCTTCTGCTTCGTCTGGCACTTTGTCTAGTGCTTCTGCTTCATCTGGCACTTTGTCTAGAACTTCTACTTCGTCTGGCAATCTGGTGCTTTTGCTTCATGCCTTTTAAACTTAAGTGACTTGCCAAAAATGCCCTCAATTCATTTTAAGGCAAAATTCAAATTCTATGCTTATTCCATAAAATATCATGCTTAATTTAATGAAAAAAAGTTTCAGGGGCCAAAAACATGGGTAATGAGATGTTACACTTATATTCTCTCTTAAAACTTACAAGAATACCTAACTAGTTGATTACCATCTCTCAATGTGAAATCTAACTAGTCAAATTCATTAATACCAAGTAACCCTAAGTTATCACACTAATTTAGGATATCTCTATCTCTAAATCTAACGTGTTTATCTTCCTAATACACAAATCATGCTTCACCTCTCAATCCATCATATGATTCCTAAGATTGCATCTATGGTGATCAAGCATAGAAACAACAATGAAGCTCAAGGAAGATAAATATAACTCAAGAACTTTCATTCAACACCAATCAATCCATAAAACATCAATCAATGCACAAAATAGGCTACATTCCTAACCCTAAATAGGTTTTAGTTCCAACACATGACAACAGAATATGAACAAATAAAAACAAGCAACATTTAAGACAGGGTAGAGAGAGAAAGTTGAAAGAACACAAAACAAGCTTGCTTCTCTCTCCTTCTTCCTCTTCTTTTCCTCTTTTTGGGTGTCTCCTTTGTTTCTGCCTTGTTTTTAGTGCCAGAACCCCTATTTAGGTCTTTAAAATGAATATATATAGTTTCTTGAGGTCAAAGAAACCTAGTCTTTGCTAAACAAGGAAATAAAAATCGTGTATGCGCTGTCAATGTCTGTTAGGCGGACATTATGTCTATTAAGCGGACACTTACGGGTCTTTGGAGCATTTTGGACAGTAAGTGTCCATTAAGTGGACATGATGTCCGTTAAGCGGACACTTACGGGTCTATTAACCATCTTTCTCTGCTGATGTCCGTTTGAAGGGACTTTATCTCTATTGGGCAGACATACACTGAACATCTTCAGAAACGTGCCCTTTTTGACCCTTCAGAAAGTCAGATCTCTCTTTGGGGTCTTCATGAAGGTTGTATAGCTCAGAGTCCTCTTTGAAATTGTATTTGAATGAATCTAATCCAACATCTCCAATGAAAGTTATGTGATTTGCCCCAAAATCTCTCCAATTGTACTTATTAAGCAATAAGGTTGAAATGTGAGAATTAACCAAATAAAGTGCATAATTCGCATGAAGATAAATCAAATTAGTTCCAATTCATCCCAAAATCATATATAAATAATTTGACTGATCAAATTCCCCCACACTTAAACTATTGCTTGTCCCCAAGCAAGAACAAAAGAAAACTAATTACTAAATCCATAAACAAGATATTGATTCCACTTTCGTAGGTGCACAGTGGCATTTAGCATATGCCATAAGCATTTAAACCACTATGTGTCCATAATGGAGGAGTTATAGTCTCCTGAGTGTTTACTTAAAATGAACGATACCCACAAACATTTTCTCTCCATCATTCCACACCTAATCATCATTATAGTTCAATCCAATAAGTTGAAAGCATTATAGGTAAGAATTGAAACATAGACATAAGACCACATAATACTTCATAAATTAGATCACAAATAGAGCAACAATAAGACATCATAATGCTTCGACTAATCAAAATCACATGCCATGAATGAAGTCTCTCATAAAGCATTCACTTCCGCATAAGTGTTTAAGGGTGACTCTCAATCATCTTCTATTGCATGTCTCTTAACATAAGCTTGCATCTTATCTACTTCTCCACTACTCCCATCTATGACATGTCCATGAATCAAAAAGGTTTTTATTCCTTTGGTTGTAATGGGGCCAAAGAGTAAAGTATGCTAAGAAAGAAAGGATAGGAATTCAAACATTCAATAATTAGTATAGCAAAACTACAAATATTACAATCATCATTGGCAACTTTTACTGAAAAATTGCCTAACAACTATAATACTTAAGAATTCCACAAACTTTATCATCAAAATTTTCATCATTCTTTCACCTTAGAATCTAAAGTAAACATACCCAACTTTTCAAAAACACCATTTACATGCCAGTTTTTCTTTTCTTTCTTTTTTCCCATTTTTTTCACTTTTTCACCTATTTTTTTAGTGATTTCTTTAGAAAACACCCCCACACTTCTTCCTTTGTGTACCTATCAATAAGAATATTGAATGCACAATATTTATAGCTCTACTAACTATTAAATAGGGGTAAATTTGTTTTTCTTGGTCCAAGGTTCTTTGGAATAGGTTTGCAAAGAAAAAGGCTCAAATATAATCAGTAGGCACAAAGGGTTCACTAGGGGATTGATATATAAAAAGGGTTAGCTATTTAACTCAAGCTCAATCCTAGTTCCTTTTATCACTTTCATGAACATACCATAGTATGATTATGTAACCTCGAAAAGATGCAATGCAAGTTCTAGAAGTAAGCATATGTAGAAGAGAAAATTATATCACTCACAAGAAAAATAGGATTGGGTACAATCCTTTAGGCTCAAAATAGCTCACTCGGTGATGTTTACTCATTCAATATCATGCTCATTCAATTAATTTAACATTATAACATCCAATTGTGACAAGGTTTGTGATCAATTTAATTATATTATGCATCTTATTTAAGATCAGAGATCTAAAGAATATCTTACCCATAATACAATTAACTCATTAAATTGGATTATAAAGATAATTAGAATGTGAAAGATGTATATGTATGCAAACATGCATGATGAAAATGTGCAAAATTAGTTAATCCAAAACTACACAAAATAGAGGTTAAAATTTTTTTAATGAAAATTGTAAGATAATTCAATGCAAAATAATGCATGCGAAACCATCAATTTCCTCCCCCCAGAATGAACATTGTCCTCAATGTTGGGTAAGATAAAAAAGAATAATGCAAAGAACGGAATAAGAAGTAAGGGTAAAGAAACCCCTGAAATAACAGATTGCAGTGTCAAGAAACCAAATTCTGAACCTTGTATTCTTATCTCCCATTAAACTATACATGACAAAACTATAGAGATAGAACAAAATAGCATTGAAGTTATCCTTACAATTTGCCAAATTAAATGAAACAATATAAAACATAGGGTTAGATAAAAATAAAGTGCAAAGCTAAATGCATGAAATTTAAAATGCAATTGGAATCCTATGATCCTATGATATCATTATCCCTAAGGACATGGATGTTGCTCTAAGAAAGCCCTCAACATATCTTCAATCCTAGTTTGTGAAGTCGCGAGATTTCCCACTTCAGCTTGAAGATCTCTAACCTCTTCCTGGACTTCTTGCAACTGAGCCAGAACCTGATTGTCCCCTGGAAC
>JANZXP010082026.1:0-28745 GCA_027576715.1 Erythroxylum flavicans
AACCTCAATGACCCTCTCTAACTCAATTTTCAAGCACAAAAATCACATTTTTCATAACAATTACATTTATTCACAAAATACCGAAAAATGTCATGAATGCATGTACAGTCACTTACATGTGCAAAATTCACTATTCACTTGTATATGTATGCATGAACATGTCAGGACAATTCTAAGCTCTCATAAACTATTCCAAATTACTATTTTACCCTTCCCATTGGTGATGGGATGTCACATTTATCCTTGAGGAAGGATTGAAGTCAAGGATTATCATCAAGATTGGGAAAAATAGCACATCAACATCCACAATTCCAAATTTTGGCAAAGAAGAGAAGAAGTTCCTTTTATTCAATTTCCTATGTTTTTCTTTCTTCTAATCTTTGTAAAATGGATTATTTGTGTGTAGATGATGTTATGGAGACCATGATTAGCTTATTTAGTTTAAGGATTGCTTTTGAACTATTTTGCTAAAACTCCTATGTTAGTGAATTGAATGAAAGTGTTTTTATTGATTGTTGATTTTATTTATTATCTTGCAATAAATCAAGAGAGTGAGTAAGATTATTTGTGTAGGATTGTACAACGAGAGTAGGCAACCTAAAGACTTGTAATCATCACGTCAATTAATTAGTTAGAAGAGAGATCTTGACGAATTCAATAGATCACCCATAGGATAGTTTGACAACTAGTTGAGTTGGTGGAGGCATTAGGTAGGTTGAGAGATCGTTCAATTGATTCCATTTAATTTGATTAGGAATAATTAATTATACCTTAAGAGAGGTTAATTAATACATTTAGAAATCTTAGATGAGACACAATTTGATTAATAAAATAGGAGGGAGACAAAATAGGGAAAAAGTAATCTCGAGTCTTTAGATTCTTGAATTCTGATTTTTCTGCATTTTAGTATTGTTCAATGTTCGTTATTAGTCTTTTAATTTTAATTTAATTTTCTAGATTATTTACATTAAACAATTTCATTTTTTAACAAAGTTTTTTCTTAATTAAGTGGTGTTTGGGCATCAATCCCTGTGGGATCGATATCCACTTTTTAACTACAAATCACAAGCCATATACTTGTAGTTTTTGAGCGTAAAATGATTAGTTTATGTTTCATAATAACACTCAACAAGTTTTTGGTGCCGTTGTCGATGATTGATTGTTTAGCATCTTGTTTTATTTAGATTGCTTTGATTTAAGAATTTTGATACTTTTTCTTATGTATTTGTAGGTGTATGAACACAAGGAGCATGTGAAGATCGTCAAAATTTGGTACCAATGAACTATCCAATATCACAAGACGCATCAAGACATCTTAGAATGAGGAATGAGACATTTGAAGAGCTAGATTCCGAAAAGAAATAGAAAGAACAATGATGGAGGATAGTTATTATATGGAGCAAGGAACTTTTGCAAATTACAGTGAGGTGCAGTATAGTTAGGGAAGTACTGAACCTTATTGGAACACGTACACTTCACAACAGCAGAACCACCTAGATTTTTATTGGTCCAATAATACAAGTACTCACATGGGACATCAAGACATATTTAAATTTCAAAAAGGTGAGTCCAGTTTATGGGATTCCAAATTCTACAAAATCATAGATAAGCTAACAGAAATGGAAGAGAACCAGAAGAGAATGTTTTCCATCCAGGAGGAAAGTCAAAAGAGACTGGAAGAGAAGTTTGATCAAGTTTTTGAAAATCATGTTGTTTCTATTCACAACCTGGAGTTTCAAGTAAGACAGCTTTCCTGTGAATATTGTAAGAGAAGTATGGAAGACTCTCTAAGCAATATGGAATTATATCAACGAAAGCAAAATGAGGCTCTCACACTTGAAAATGGGGATGAACAAGAAGAACTAGTGGAAGACCATGCTGAACCCGACCTTATAGAAGACTAAGAAATCAAGAAAGAAGATGAAGAAAAGGTTGAGAACCCTTCCTATTATTCACCAATTCTTGATATACTGTTGTGAACATAGAAAAAGCTTAGGTAGATGTTCATGAAAAGAACTCTATCTTTTAGATTGATGATGATCAAGTGACATTCAACATCAATGATGTATTTAAGAATCCGAAGGATAGTAACTCATTCAGGATAATTGATGTGTTCGAATCTTCTAAAGAACAAGAGGATGAATAACAGATGACAAAAGACATCGAGTTTGAAGAAGTTATAAAAGTTTCTATTCGGGAAGTGGAAGAAGCAGAGGAGACAAAGGTGATTAAGGAAGAAAGAGAGCAACTCACCTTCGTACAGGACAAACTGTTGGATTCAATGAAAGATTCAGGGAGTTTTGCTATTCCTTGTTATTTTGAAAGTTTACTTTAAAAAAGGTCATTATTTAGATTAATCAGTTTTCATAATATTATCCATACTGTCCTTTTGATTATTTTGCAATTTATAGCTTACCTACAAGCGACAAAACTAAAGTTGAATGAAAATGGTAGAAGCATGCTGCTCATAATTGATCTTGGCTGAGTTTCCAAGAAAGATTGTTAAGCTACAGACATTAAAAGAAGCATTGCATGAGAGGCAACCCATAGAATTCTACTTCCTTTTAATTGTTTTTGTTTATTTGTTGATGTGGTTCTTTAGTTATGATCAAGTTTGAATTGAGTTTAATTCATGTTAATTTATTTTTTGTTTGAATTTCAACTTGTTTTCTTTTCTAAATTCTTATTGATAATATTAATTTGATGTGTTTGTAGGTTGTGGGTTCATAGAGAACTAATACTAAGCTTAGAAGAAGGTTTATAATTGTGAGAATCACCCCATCCCACGATCGTGGGAATCTCTTTAGAAACTTTATGGAGAGAAAACCCATGATTGTGGGAATGGAGGTGATTCCCATGATCATGGGAAATCTCTCCAGAAACTTTCTAAAGAGAAATCCCACGATTGTGGGAATTGTGGGAATTCCCACAATTCCATCTGGAGGGAAATTTAACTTTCCCTCCCCTTTTCTTCTTTTATTCATTCTTCAAATTTTCACTCCTTCTCTTTCTAACCCACAAATTCTCTCCTCCCACTATCTAAAACTCTTCATTTTCCTCCAGATTCTTGATATTTTCTCCATCTCTTTTCATTAATATAACAATCCTTTTATCTTTTTATGCATTAATCATTAAAAAACACAAGGATTTGGGTAAGATTTTGTTCTCTCTCTCTTAAATACGAATTTCACTCATCTTTTTTTCATTTTTGCATATTTTCTTCTTACAATGGCACCAAGGAAGAAGGTGGCTTAAAGATCGACTGAACCAACTGACAAATTGCGCCTTGAAGTTTTCGGTGAAGGTAAGTGCGATTTAGCAGAAACTTACTATTCTCCATTTCCATTTTACTTGGAGAAAGAAGGTACTTGTTTCCATGACCTTAAGGATAGAGAACTAGTCACTCCTAGGTATTTTGATTTTGAATTATTAGAAACCATAGGAGTGAGGCAGAAGATAGAACGATTAGCTGCAAACATAGGTTGGAATAGGTTTGTTTGGTGTGATTTACCTATTCACCCTATAATGACCATAGAAATTTTCACCACAGTCTGATATATTACTAAAATGGATATTTTCTGGTTTAGGTTATTCAGTACTGTTTACAAATTAGATTATACTGTCTTGCATGGACTTTTTGATTTGCCAAACACTAAAATTTTAGATGACCATGATGATTTTTATTTAGATGATTATTAGATCTGACTGGGGAAGAAAACTTTGATTCTAGGAATGCACAAAATTCTTTAATCCGTAGTGCCGAACATTTGCTTTTACACAAATTTATGTGCTTAACTGTGTTCAATAAAATTGAAAGTAATAAATGCTCAGGCAAAGAACTTTTCTTTTTGTGGTACACGGATTGAAGAGTTAAAATTAACACACCTTCTAGAATTTTTTGATCAATAGTGAGTGTGGTAAATAAAAAGAGTTCATATTTTGGAATTTCTCATATTGTTACTACTTTAGCCTGGTTTTAAAACCTTGATATAGGGGAGGTGTGTACAACTCTATACAATATGTTTGACATCGTATTTGAAACGTTATGAGATTTTAGAGTTCAATTATATGGAACTCTGAAATCCTCAGATGCATACTACAGTGAGGAATAGGAGGGGCATCAGTATAGCCACTTTCCAACCCTCCACATCCCAAGTAGTCCCAGAGCCAGAGGAAGAAGCAGTGGAGGAGGAACTAAGTGCACCAGTGGAGGTTGACCAATTTCAACACATCCTCGACCAGATGGCCTCTAACCAACTACAAATGACATCCTAACTAAAAGAGCTCGGCACCCAAATGCGACAAGTCCACAAGGAGCAGCGTAGCTTGAAGAAGAAGTTCATTAATTTCTGTTAGAGGAACAATTTTGAAGCTCCTTCACCAACACTGCTTCCACCATCATCTGAATAAGCTTTTCTTATCCTTTTACTTTTGAATTTTGTTGTTTCTTTTGTTTTGTTTCATGCTATATCTTTTTGGTTTGATTTCACTTATTTGTTTCAATTTCTTTTGTTTAGATTGATGTCATTTTTCTTTATTTGGTGGTTGACTTGTCACAGTGATAACAATGTGATCTTTAGGTGTAAGGAGGTGACATTAACTTTCTCAATTGCATTGTTTGCATTTTGTTAAATAGGATGTTATGTTTAGGCATATCATGTGCTTTGTGTCAACAATAGAACCACATTTGAATCATTATTATGAATATTGCCATGAGATTCTATCATGCTAGTTGGAATTAAATTGAATGCATGCTTGAACTCAGATTACGCCACTTAAATAGAAAGTGAACCATATAGAGTAATGAAAAGTAATTGGTTACATAAGCTTAGTCACAAATTGACATTTGAATAATGAGGTAGTGTAGAGATACATAATGATTTTTCATTTGAGCCAGTGTGAGGATTGAGCCATATGACTCCATCCATAGTCATTCTATTTCATTTAGTGATACTTCCTTAGGTTATTACCTTCAAAACTTGCTTTGAATCGGTTTGAGTCTACTGGATGCATGCTTAATAGAGATGATTTAGGCCCTTTTTGTTTTAACCTTTGGCTTAAATGACCTACCCTTTGTATTATCCCTTACTACCCCCATTGAGCCTTGACCTTTTGTTTCTTGAAAATACCCAAAATTTTAAAACCTTAAAACTTAGACCTTATTAACCTACCCATTCACAAGCTTAGTAGAGTATTAAGTAATACATTAGTTGAGATCACTGTGAAAATTTTACCAAGATGAGTTGATTATATTTCTACCTGTGGATTACATTCTTTTTATCTGCTATTATATTAATAGTTCTTCCATGTATGATGAAAAAGAAAGAAAAATGAAAACAAGAAAAAAAATGAAAAATGTGTTAAAAAAGAAAAGAAAAGAAAAGAAAAAGGAAGAACAAGTGAGTAAGATCAATATGTGCAGAATAGTAGTTACATTTGTATATCTCAGAGTTATGTTTTGTTATCCTATTTTATATGCTTTTTACTTTACTAATGCTTATATTTAACTCTTTTTTCCTCTTTTCCCACTAACCCTTACCACAATACAACCATAAACAAGTCCTTTTGATCAATTTATGTATGCAATCATTATAGAGGAGAACTGGTGTATTAGTAAGCCTATGGTAGTGTAGTTTCCTATAGGAATTGTGAGCGAAACACCATCCATCAAACACTTGAGAGAAATGAGTAAAAATCATGAGGAAAATTCATTTTGTATTTTTACTTATCTTTGAGTGATGGTGTTAATTGTTGAGTTTGCTTATGTACACCAATGAAAAAGTAGTCATGATATATGTATTAACTTGATATTTGAGTCCGCTTAAATTTGGAGGGAATGTATGCTTTGATCTTTGTGAAAATGAAGTCATAGAATTGATTGGTTGTATTTATTTTTCTTGAGAATAAGCAAAGATTTAAGTGCGGGGATGTTGATAATTGTGCATTAGGTTATGTTGTTCTAGGTAATTGGCATGTGTTTTCTTGCATAATTGTTGATTTTTTTGTAATTTAGGATTAATTTTATATGTTTTCATTTAGTTTGATTTTCATTGTTGTTCTTTTATATTTGATGTTAATTTAGGGTAAGAATTGATTATTTTTATATAGGTGGGAAAATACTTGGAGATTGAGCTAGAGATTGAAGAGGAGAAGACAAGAGAAGTCTATCTGTGGCAAATTTCCATAATCGTAGGAATTA
This sequence comes from Erythroxylum flavicans, assembly GCA_027576715.1. NCBI lineage: Eukaryota > Viridiplantae > Streptophyta > Magnoliopsida > Malpighiales > Erythroxylaceae > Erythroxylum > Erythroxylum flavicans. The sequence goes on from JANZXP010082026.1 coordinate 6,200, forward strand.
TGCCAATTCCCACGATCGTTGGAATTATAATCCGAGTCATAATGCAGGGCTTCTCTAAACTTAGGGTTTTTAGACTATTAAAGCATAATTAAGCCTCCATCATCAAGAGAGACTAAACCCTTCTATAGAAACACCATCATTGAGTGAACAACACATGTTTTAAGCCTTGAGGAAGGATTGAAGTTAAGGATTATCATCAAGATTGGAGAAAATAGCATATCAACACTAAAATTTCCAGATTTTGGCAAAGAAGAGAAGGAGTTCTTTAATTCAATTTTCTACCAATTTTACTTCTTCTATTCTTTGAAAAATGGTTTACTTGAATGTTGATGATGTTATGGAGACCATAACTGGCTAATTTAGTTTAGGGATTGCTTTTCAACTATTTTGTTAGAACTTTTATTTTATTGAATTGAATGAAAGTATGATTGTTGATTTTATTTATTATCTTGCAACAAATCGAGAGAGTGAGTAAGATTAATTGTGTGAGATTTTACAACAAGAGTTGGTAGCCTATAAACGTACAATCATCATATCAATTGATTAGTTAAAAGGAGATCTCGGAAAATTCAATTGATAACCCATAGGATAGTTTAATAACTATTTGAATCGATGGAGTCATTGGGTAGGTTAAGAGATCGTTCAATTGATTCCCGTTAATTCGATTAAGGACAATTAATTATACCTTGAGGGAGGGTAATTAATACATTCAGAAATCTTAGGTGAGACACAATTCGATTAATAAAATAGGAGGGAGACAAAATAGGGAAAAAAGTAATCTCTATTCTTTAGATTATTGAATTCTGATTTTTCTGCACTTTGGTATTGTCTATTACTTTGTTTTAGTCTTTTAATTTTAATTCAATTTTTCAGATTATTTGTATTAAATAATTTTTGTTTCTTAAACAATTTTTGTCTGAATTAAGTAGTGTCTGGGCATCAATCCTTGTGGGATTGATATCCACTTTCTAACTACAAGTCACGACCCGTACACTTGTAATTTTTGAGCGTAAAATGATTAGATAGTTTTTACCATCAACAAAAGCCTTATAGAAGTAACTTATATTTTGAGTATAAGAATCTTTGGAGATAGATTTAAGAAGTTGCTTGGTCTTTCTCAGTCTACTGACATAGACAACATGGTATAGATGTTTAGCATGGAGCAGTCCAAGAGAGGTTATCATCTTATGAAATATAAGATTACACTATTGAAATTTATGTGTCCAAATACATAATAAGAGAGGACTCGCATGAATTTGATCCCTTATGCTTTAGCAATAGGATCAATCATATACAGTATGTTATGTATGAGACGTGATGTATCATATGTTCTAAGTGTTACGAGCAGACATCAGTCGGATCCTGGTGAGGGTCATTGGGTGGGTGTCAAAAATATCCTTAAATACTTTAGAAGAACTAAGGATTTATTGTAACATACCACTCCCACAAAGCATATGTCTGAACATACCAGAGGAAATCCAAAAACATACTCTATGAAAATGGTATATTAAGACAATTAAACTAACTAATTAAAGGCATCAAACATATCATAAGCATTCTAAGTGTTCAATTATTCACATTTCATTCACAAATATAAAGTCACATGTCATTACAATTCACAACCCACATATACATTACACAACATTCGTTTGAGTTTAATCTCAGTACCAAAAATATAATATGAAATGGGATGCTAATACACAAGATATCTATCTAGACTTCTTAGATTTAGCTGATCAGACCCTTGAGTCATTCTTGTCGCCAAAATGCAAGTACTAGACTTCTACTATATAACCTCAGTAGCTAGAAACTCCTTTGACCTGAAAAAAACATTGTAATTTTGATGAGTTTGCAAACTTAGTGAGTGAACCATCATCGACGTATTCAGCCAAGTCAGGTCACAAAAACAGGTTATAACCTAATTCAACAAGTATATCAAACCATCTAGTATTGAATACCATATAACATTTCATCATATTTCAATAAGTACATCATGTAAGCTAGCATTGCATATCACAACACATTCTCCATTTATTTCAGTTGTAATTCACTATTTCAAAACAATTCAATAATACATTTCATTTCAATCATTTCATTCATGTAGGTATGTATATGCAAGCACACATGTGTCTCCATTTTCATTTTTACTTCGTTGTGACCAAGTGCTTATTAACCCAATTTACTGTTTCGTATCTATTATAGGCACTGAGATCATTTCTGGCCCGTATCGATTGTGGATATCGAGTCTGTGCCATCTAAGCCTGAGGCTCTTTTTTATAATCCTAAGCTCAAAGCTCTTTTCCCACTTCGGTCACTCTAGTCACAACTCCTTTATCTAGTAATGCATTTCAATGTGATGAGATGCATCATTTCACATGCCATATTTTCATTTCAGCATACACTTGCCATATGTCAAGCTCCTCAGATCTAAGTTCGGCATTTATCAATCAATGTACATACATTTTAGATTAAACATTCAATTCATAGAGAAGCACATATAATCAAGTTTACACATCTAAGTTAACTAATAGTCAGCTCTAAAAAAGCTGTTGCCTCGATGTTCTGGCAATGTCTAGATATTGATGATCACCTTACACATATATCGTCATGCAATACATACATAGTTCATAAATCACTGATTTGTTTAATCATATGAATATATAATCATGCACATATATATGTGTCATGTTTCAATGCATGCTCAATTGACTTTCCAAGTATGTATTCTTATACAAATATCTTAACCAGTCGAACATTATAGCTTGTATAAAACTAGTTTGTAATCAGATTTATACCTTAAGTAAGCTTGATTTACTCCAAATTTATCAATTATACATTCACCAAACTTTTCTAGCAATATATATTCATACAATTTCCCAATTCTCATTCATCCATATCCAATACACATTACTCATGTTCTTAAAATCATGTTTGCATTCATAAAGGCACCTTTATTCCTTTGATAACTTATAATGCCTAGATTTGGATACATAGATATCAAAACAGTCCATTCTTTAAGTTATGACATCAATTAATAACCTAAACTCATCACACTCTTAACCAATTAATCAAGCGACGATCTAGGTTCATTCCAAGCCTTAATCAAGACCAATAAACCAATTTAGAGTGACTTTTCCTTAACTAGTTCAATATGTACACAAAACAAAAATTATCCTTTCAAAAATAGGCCCATGATTGTGGAGGACCTTGCCACGATCATGACAAAAGCTAGTGCAACAGGCTACGATCGTGCACAATCTTTCTTCCTCAATTCTCCATAAATTTCACATACTTAGATACATCATAACCATTTGAATTTTTCTAGAATTCATGTCTTATATAGCTACTTCATTTTATGATAATTTAGTTTCCATATTGGTTACATTAAATCCCATAAAAATCTACTCTTGCTTTATTACCTCTCACTTTATACCGTCATACATATAGTCCTAACTCTTCTAGATTTGAAAACATCTTAATAACACCAATCTTTAGCATGAATTCCTCATCAATTATACCTCAAATACCAAACTAGATCATCCATATAATAGCCTATAAACTATTGTTTTCATGCATTCAAAAACAGAATAGAAAAGTAACTAATTCATCCATCATTTTCTAGCACAACTTCAACATCAACACTACATTCAATCCATCCCTAATCAGTCATCATATCATATGCCACAAAGATTAGTATTTCATTTACTTGTTTAGCTCAAATTCTACTTTAATGTATCAAGCCTTCTTTGCCTCACATGCATGCAAGATCATCTCAAGAACAAGGTGGGAGTAGGATGGTTTTAGCCAAGATAAGAAGATAACAATAAATTCAACAATGTTCTACTTCTAAAACTATCTTTATAAAGGATTTTTGCATGGATTTTGGCATGAAAATTGAAAAAACTTTAGGAAAAACATAGTGATTTGAGGGGCAAGCATATTTCGGTAGTGAGAGGGAGGAGAAGGATAGAGTTTCAGTAGAAACAACAAATGAAGAGATTCTGCCATGTGTGTGATGTGTGGTGTGAGTGGAGAGGACACTAGTCAAGTGTTTAGGCCATTACGTGTCCTCTCTTTAGGCTGCCAAATGTCATTTAGTACCTAGGCCATTTGTCACTTAATTTTACTGCCATATGTCACTCAATTTATAGGCTTAGTCATCCTAAATTTTCACATGTCAATTGTCATACTACTTAAGAAGTTTCCTAGTCTAAATGTACATATTAATCCATCAATTTTCTAATTGTGACAAATAACTCCAAATTACTAATTGTAATCTATTAATTTTTTTATTGGCAAATTAAAATACAAGACATTAGAAATACATAATCATGTCATAATTATTTAGAAACTTTCATACCCTGAAACATGTCAATTGAGTGTAATTTTTTTCTAAATCAACATTTATGTGTGTATGATCATACTATACATGTCAATGAATTCATAAAAATCATATTCTAAATGCAACAAATTCATTTTAATATGATATAATTCATGTGACTAAGTAATCTAACACTCTAATCACTCGATAGGTTTGGAAACCAACTATTACATGTATTCTTGGTATATGGAGTATGTATTCTTGGTATATAGAGAAGAAGATCTTGTTATGAGTAGGTATATAGATGCCAGTTTTTAATTTGATAAGGATGACTCTAGATCCCAGTCAGGATATATTTTCATGCTGAATGGTGGAGCAATTAGATGGAAGAAATCCAAATAAGAGATAACTACAAATTCCACAATTGAAGCGGAGTATATTACCGCTTTAAAAGAAATAAAGGAAGCAGCTTGGAATAAGTAGTTCATCATAAAACTGGGAGTGGTTCCTAGCATTGTTGAACTAGTACAATTGTATCATGACAACAATGATGCCATAGTGTAAGAAAAGGAACCAAAGAAATCCAAACATGTACTCAGGTGATACCATTTGATAAGAGAAATCATTGGTAGAAATGATGTCAAGATAGAGAGAGTGCCCATTGATCAAAGTAATGCTGATCCTTTGACTAAGCTGATTCCTTGAAAAAGATATTATTCTCATGTAATTGCCTATTGTATTATTGTTAGAAAAGTGCTCTAAAGGCAATCACCTTTAGCATTTATTGTACAAATCTTTTTGATTAATAAAAGGCGAGCTAGGCCACGATTGTAGCCTTATTGGTCACGATTATGATAGAGGTGTTAAATGAGTATATAAGTGAGTTCTTCACTTATATACACAAGGTTTTACCACTTCTTACATGCACAAGTGAGAGCATAAGGGCTTTAGAAGAGTTCTAAAGTGAGAGAGGTGTCTTGAGTCTTATTCTTGCAATTCATAGAATTTTTGCATGAATCAACATGCATGCAATTGTTGCATGAATAAACAAGATTCTTGACCTATCTTCTATCATCTTAAGCATCTAATATAACCCATCTAGTTTGGTGCTCAAACACCGTTATAGATTACAAAACCCTTCTTTGATTACCCAAGAACATGCAAAGAAGATAAAGAAACAACGTATAAGGGTGATTTGAGCACTAAAACACCAAACCCTTCCTTGATCACCCAAGAACACGCAAAGAAGAAGAAGAAACAATGTACAACAACCCAAACAAGGAGAAGAAACAAGAAAGGAGGAGAAACATAAGGTAAAAATGTTTTATATTTCATGTTCTTTACATATCCATGCATGCATGTTAGCTTATGTAGTTTTTAGGTTGTCATGGTATCAGAATCTTGATTTTGACACTTCCACTACATACACATGCATGTGATGCATGCATCCATGGCAAACCCACCAATGGTATCAGAGTAAGTTTATGCATATAATAGATGATGTATTGAACATGTGCAAAGTGTTTGTTGGGTTGTGACTGACATGCATGTTGATTTGGAATAATTGATGTAAATTGTAGAATTTTTTTCATTTTATTTTACAAAAATGTTTATAAGATGTTATATTATGTTTTTGTAAAAGGAAAATACAATTAAATGTCATTTACTATTTTATTCTGAATTAATATCCAGACTATTCATATATTGATTTTTGGGAATTTCTAGAAAACTGAATGCATGTACTGACTTTGAAAATTTTGTAACAATTCTAGAAAATTGTTTTCTATTTTTCTTTCAAAAGAATTTTTATAAGGTGTTATATTATGTTTCTGTAAAAAGAAAATTCAATTGAATGTCATTTGCTATTTTGTTACGAATTTAGTTTCAGCTTTATGCATGTATGAAGTAATGAAAATGTGATGAACATGGATGCTTGTAAATTCCATATTGATTTTTATAAAATTGTTCTTATAAATTTTATACATGCACATGCAATATGAGATGTTTCCACAGGTATGAGATGCATGACAGTTGTTGTTAAAGTGGTTATCTTATGCATGAATGATGTAATGTTTGACTAGTGTTAGAAGTAATATAAGAAGTGTCATACACATGTGATCTGCTAGCTTATTCCTTTTTTTTAATAAATAAATCTTAGGAATTGGCTTTTGGATTTTTAGACACATTTAAAATTTGTATAAGACTCTGGAATTTTTCTAAAATTAATTGAATATGATTTAATTAATAAATAAAGTCAAAGTTAACATTGGTCAACTTTTTGAAAGTTGATGGAGTTGACTTATTTAATGGCATAATGTATGTATTTGAGTTATGAGACTTGAATAAGGTTCTTAAGTGATAAGAAATATATTATTTTGATGACAATAACATGTTTAATGCATGTGCTTGAAATTAGGGTTCTGGAAATTTTTTGAACATTGAATCGGTCCCTTTAGTGCTTAGTAGGTTAACTTATTTATCTTGACGATTTTGGCCGTCAAGATAATTTTGGAATTTGCTGAAATTGTTTAGATAAATTTGAGATGACCTACGGATATTATTGATGACTAATTGATGTACGGGAATTTTGTAAACCCTAGGGATTAATTTAGAATTAATCCAAGTAGAGCATAGCATTTCTAGTGTGACTAGATAAAGTCATATAAACTAGGATTAAAGTGTTTAATCTAAACATCAAAATAATTAATTTTAGGGTTCCTAACTGAATCACATTCATAATTTGGATTAGTCAAGATTAACACTAGTATCTCATTAGGTTCAAGAGTTGAATCGAATCACGAACTTTAGATGCATAGTCAAGTCACAAACTAAATTAAACCTCCTTTGTGTGATATATGCATTAGATACATTTTAAGGTTAGTTATGGACATAGGCTCAATTAAATTGAGTTTTCCATAATTTGAATGTATATATATGATATGCATTCAAGATCATCCAAGTATTGATGAGGCCAAATAACAAATCCTATAACCAAATATTAGGACTTATGCCTTCCATTGATATGGTAAAAACCAGAGTTCTTTTAGAGTTAGGTTTTTGGGCAAACCCAAGCCCGCTCTACATGAATATGGTCAAACTATGGAAATTAGATTTCTGAATTAACGGATTGGTCATAACTGAAAGCATTAATTTTTTGGGCAAACCTAAGATCAACGTGGATAGACGCGAAGTTGGGTAATATACATGGGATGTATACAAATCAAGAGTTGATGACCCGAGTGTGCTAAATCAACACCTAACGACAGAAGTCGATAGTTACATAACTAAATGCAATTGGTATGAATGATACCTACCGATTGACCTAAGGTGGTTTGTTGGGCAAACCTAAGGTCATTCTTGGTGATATCAGATATCAACCCATTAAGAAAACTATAAGTTTTCTCGAATTCGTAGTGAGGGCTATGGATTTGAATTAGAATAATGGGACCTATAATGCATGTGATTAAAGTCTTTATCGATATGCAATAATGTACATTCTAACACTTTCTCTCGTTCTTCTAGGTTATTGAGTTGCCACGATGTCTAGTGTGAACTTACACTCCTTATTAGATTTGAGCAAACTCACGGGACTTAACTTTTTGGATTGGCTACGAAATTTGAGAATTGTTCTCAAATTTGAAAACTAGGATATATCCTAGATAAACCACTTCCCGATCCCTCTGCTGTCGATGCATCTGATGAAGATCAGAAAGTTTATAAGAAGCTACTGGATGATAGTAAGTTAGCTAGCTATATAATGCTAGCTTCTATGTCTCTAGAACTGCAAAAGTAGTATAAGATGATGGATGCTTATACCATAGTCTACCATTTGAGGGAATTATTTGATGAGCAAGCTCAGTTTAAAAGGTTCGAGACCTCGAGGTTACTTTTCCATTCTAAGATGGCTGAAGGATCATCTCTAGTGTAGTATGCACTAAAGATGAATGGATACATTGAGAGATTAGCCTATTTGGGTTTCATAATGGATCATGAATTAAGTATAGACTTGATTCTGACTAGTTTGACCGATAGTTATTCACAGTTTGGGCTTAACTATCAGATGAACCAAATATCCACAACGATACCTGAACTAATTAATCTGCTCAAAACATCTGAGCAGACTGTCAAGAAAGACAGTAAGGCTATGATGTTAGTGGACTCTACTTCTAGTTCTCGAAAAAAGAAACAAAAGAAGAACCAAAAGAAGAAGAAGTCCAAGAAGCCAGTGGGAGGTGTAACTAAGAAGAAGGAAAAGGAGACATCACCAAAGGGGATATGCTTCCATTGCAACAAGGAAAGACATTGAAAGAGGAACTACAAAGCTTATCTGGAGTTACTGAAGTAGAAGAAGGCATTAGATGCCCCCCGGCTACTTCAGGTATGATATTTGTCATTGAGGTTAATACTATTTCTGATCATAACATTTGGGCATTAGATATCGGATGTGGCTCACATATATGTGTTGATATGTAGGGTTTCAAGGATAATACACCGCTCAAAAAGGGAGGGATGGACCTACGTCTGGGAAATGAAGCAAGAGTTGCTGCATTAACGTAGGGACATATGTTTTGTATCTTCCTAATGGGTTAGAGTTAGTTTTGGAAAATTGTTATTATGAACCCGTTGTGACTAAAAACATTGTATCTGTTTCATATCTTAATAAAGCGGGATTTCATTTAAGTTTTTCAAGAAATGGTTATTTAATTAAGTTGAATGAAATGTTATATGGTACTTATACAATGTCCAATGGAATTTACATATTAGATATGTCCAATCCAGTTTTGAATATCAATGACAATAAAAGACAAAAATGAGATAACTTAAAATCATCTTACTTATGGAATTTTTGACTTGGCTATATAATTGAGAAATGCATGATTAAGCTACATAAGAATGGTAGCCTAGGATCATTTGCTTATGAATCATATGAAACATATGAATCTTGCTTGTTAAGCAAGATGACTAAATAACCTTTTAAAGGAAAAGGTGAACGAATGAATGGGTTATTAGACCTAATAAATTCTGATGTATATAATCTGATGTCCATTCATGCCGGAGGTGGTTTTATGTACTTCATTACTTTTAACAATGATTATTCACAATATGGGTATGCGCATCTAATAAGATACAAGTTTGAGACATTTGGAATGTTTAAACAATTTAGACAAGAAGTAGAGAAACAACTCAGTAGCAGTATTAAGACACTTCGATCAAATCTAGGTGGTGAATACTTAAACAAGGAATTTCTAAATTATCTCAGAGACAATGGGATAGTATCCCAGTGGACTCTAGGTTACACACCACCATATAGTGGTGTGGCTGAAAGGAGAAACTAAACCTTGTTAGACATGATAAGGTCGATGATGGGCTTAGTAGATCTTTATGCACTTGAGATTGCTGTTTATGTGACAAATAGAGTACCTTAAAGGCAGTTAAAGTTACTCCATATGAGATATGGACTAACAAAAGACCCTATCTTTCTTATATGAAAGTTTAGGGTTGTCCGGCTTATATTCAATCAGATAAGCTTGAAGAGAAATCTGATAAATGTCTATTTATAGGATATCTTAAAGGAACAATTGGATATCAGTTCTATAATGCTTTAGAGCAAAAGGTGTTTATCTCAAAGCATGCTGTCTTTTTAGAGAAAGAGTTTCTTCTAAGAGAAGACAGTGGGAGCAAAGTTGAACTTGATGAAGTTCATAATGCTCAAACAAACACAGATCAATTGCCTAAAACAGAAATTGTTGTTTACAAAGATGAGACAATAGATGAACCTTCTGACACATAAATTATTTTTACATCAAGTAGGATATACACTGTTCTAGAGAGATATAGATTTCTCGTAGGTGAACAAAATGATTTATTGCTCATAGAGGACGATGAGCCTACAAACTATAAAGAGGCTTTGAAGAGTTCAAAATCTAAAAAATGGCTTCAAGCCATAAAGTCTGAAATAGATTCCATGTATAAAAACCAAGTATGGAATTTGGTTGACCCACCCAAAGGGTTAAAACCCATAGGGTGCAAGTGGATTTTTAAGAAGAAAATTGACATGGAAGGTAATGTGATTACCTATAAAGTGAGGCTAGTCATTAAAGGTTATCGTCAAAGACAAGGGGTTAACTATGACGAGACATTTAGCCCCGTAGCTATGCTTAAATCCATTAGAATACTCCTAGCCATTAGTGCTCATTATGAATTTGAAATATGGTAGATGGATATGAAGACAACTTTCCTAAATGGAAACCTAGTTGAGGATGTATATATGATGCAACCTGAGGGCTTCATATCTAGAAATGGCAGAAAGGTATGCAAGCTTCAGAAATCTATTTATAGATTGAAGAAAGCATTTAGGAGTTGGACCATCCGATTTGATGAGACAATCAAAGAGTTTGGTTTCTCACAAAATACTGATGAACCTTGTATGTACAAGAAGGTTAGTAGGAGTGCTATCATATTCTTTGTGTTATATATGGATGACATATTACTAATAGGAAATGATATCTCAAGTTTGTAATCAGTCAAAGTTTAGTTGTCCTATAAGTTTTTCATGAAAGACCTTAGAGAAGTAACTTATATATTGGGAATAAAGGTCTATAAAGATAGATCAAGAAAGTTGCTAGGTCTTTCACAGTCAACTTACATAGAAAAAGTACTAAATAGTTTTAGCATATAGCAATCCAAGAGAGGGTTTCTTCCTATGAATTATGGGATAAAACTCTCAAAATCTATGTGTCCTAAGATGCAAGGTGAAAGGACTTGCATGAGTATGATCCCCTATACTTTAGCAGTAGGATCAATCATATATGCTATATTATATACACGACCCGATATTTCGTATGCTCTAAATGTTATGAGCAGATATCAATTGGATCCTAGTGAGGGTCACTGGGTGGTTATCAAGAATATCCTAAAGTACTTGAGAAAGACTAAGGATGTATTCTTGATATATGGCAACGGAGATCTAGTAATGAGTGGGCATAAGGATGTTAGTTTTCAACCTAATCAGGATGACTCTAAATCCTAGTCAGATTATGTTTTCACACTAACTAGTGGAGTAGTCAGTTGGAAGAGCTCCAAATAAGAGATGACTGCATATTTGATGACTGAGTCAGAATACATTGCAGCTGTGGAAGCGGTAAAAGAAGCTGTTTGGATAAGAAGTTCGTTATGGAACTTGAGGTGGTTCTTGGCATAGTAGACCCAATATTGTTACACTATGGCAATAATGGGGCTATTGCTCAAGCCAAGGAACCAAGCTTTCATTGGAGGTCGAAGCATGTACGGAGGAGACATCACCTGATCAGGGAGATAATTGATAGAGGCAATGTGAAGATAGAGAGAGTGCCAACAGATCAGAACATCGCTGATCCTTTGACTAAGCCATTTCCTCAAGAAAAATTTGATTCTTGTGTACTCGCCTATGGTATTAGATACAAAGGCAATAGGCTTTAGTGCAAGTGGGAGATTGTTAGAGTAGTGCTCTAAAGGCAATCACCTTTAGTACTTTTGTACAAATTTTATTTTGATTAATAAAGTAAAAGGCATTTTTCATTAATTTGATATTCATTTATATATGAATCGATATTGATCTTAAATCGAATTAATGAAGTCTATTATATAAAACATATCATGAAGGAAATCATGATGAGATCATGATAATGAGATTCCTATCATGTGCAATTATGTTAATATCTAAATAATCCCTAGTCATAGGATTAATAAAACAGGACATTATTAATCCAAACAGACTAGCAGATATTATACTCCTTGATTTGATCAATCAGTAGATCTCACAAACTGTAAGTATGAGATGTTTAGAGTTAATATGTGGATGCTTACTAAGGGTAGTAAGTACATTGGATGACCCGTTATGAGATTATCATATGGATGATCTATGGATTGTTAATGATTAATCTCATCATAGCAATAGTGCAAATACCCTCAGACTTGGTACACTCAAGGATATCTTGGATACTAATCCTATGCTTTGACATCATTCCTTATTACCTTAAGAAGAGGTCACTCTTAGGGTGGTGATTGGGTACAGCTATTGGTATTCGAAGGTAATTGGGTAAACAATAAAGGATTCACCACTCCTAATAAAAGGAAATGATACCCATAACCTCTTATCGGGGTCATTACTCAAAAGTCTCTGGCAGAGCAATTATGTCTTATGAAGAGAGTTTTTAATGACACATAGAGTAATGAGATCCCAGGATAAGAACTAACATTACTTGGACTAGATATGATGTAGTCAGTCTAGTGGGAGTTGACACATAGCCCATATTCTAAACCAATTAGGGTATAGTATGGTGAAAGGATGAATTACATGGTAATTACCTATGGAAAGGTTCATAAGTTGGACAATTAACTATCAAAGAGTTTGTGTGTTAATCCACTTATATTCTGGCAAATTAGAATCATGAAAACCTTCATGATTTGATTGAATTAAGAGTTAATTCAAATGCCTAAAATAACCGAGAACCTAAGGGTCACATGCATAAAAGATTAGATGAAAAATATGTTTGTATGGCTAAATTTAAGCAGGCTATAATAGTCATGATCGTGGCGAAGGCGAGCCAGGCCACAATCGTGATAGAGGGCACGAATGGGTACATAAGTGAGTTCTTCTCTTATGTACACAAGGTTTTACCACTTCTTACACACACAAGTGGGAGCATAAAGGCTCTAGGAGTGAGATAGAGGTGTTTTGAGTCTTGTTCTTGCAATTCATGCAATTGTTGTGTGAATCAAAGTGCAAGCAACAAGATTCTTGACCTATTTTTTATCATCTTGAGCATCTACTAGAACACATCTAGTTTAGTGCTCAAATCACCCCTTATATATTGTTTCTTCATCTTATTTAAGTATTCTTAGGTGATCAAGGCAGGATTTGGTCTTTACAATAACCCAAATAAGGAGAAGAAATAAGAAGGGAGGAGAAACATAAGGTAAAAAAGTTTTATATTTCATGTTCTTTACATATCCATGCATACATGATAGATTATGTAGTTTTTGGCTTGTCATAGTGTCAGAATCTTAGCTCTGACACTTATACTGCATACGCATGTATATGATGCATGCATCCATGGCAAACCCAATAATAGTACAAAAATTTCACGTTGGAGACAATGTGTGTCATAACATGGAATGCTAATACAAAAGACATCTATGTAGACTTCGCAGGTATCAGCTAACTAGACCTTTGAGCCATTCTTGTCCTCGAAATAACCGTACTAGAATTCTATTAGATCACTTAGAAGCTGCATCTCCCTTGAACCCAAAAATAAACATTACAATTTTAACCAGTTTGCAAGCTTAGTGAGTGAACCATCATTGATGTGCTCACTTAAGTTAGAACAAGAAAATAAATTACATAACTCAATTCAGCAAGTATATTACAAAATCCAGTATCGTTTACCACATCACATTTTGTCATATTTCAACAACTAATTTATACCAACATTGCATATCACAATTTCAGAACAATTAAATAATTTCATCACAATCATTTTTATGATACATGTATAATTGCATATGTAAATACATATGTGATTTCTTTCTTATTTTGCTTTATTGTGACTGAATGCCTATCAACCCAATGTACTATCCCGTATCTGTTGTGGATATCAGGCTCATTTGATATACTATCCTATATCCGTTGTGGATACCATGCTTATTATTATCTGAGCCTGTGGCTCTCTGTGCACAATCCTAAGTTTAAAGCTCCTTTTCACACATTGGCTACTCTGGTCATAACTCCTTTATCTGATCATGCATTTCAATGTAATGAGATGCATCAATTCACATATTATGCTTTAAGTACTTTTGATTCAATGTGCTTATGTCATATATCAAGTTCTTCAGATCTAAGTCTGGCATTTATCATTCAGTTGTCCACACATTCCACAATACACGTACAATTCAAATGGAAGCATGTATAATTGAATTTACACATCTAGGTTTACTCACAGTATGCTCTAAAAAAGCCACTACCTTGATGATTTGACAATGTCTAGATGTTGACGATCAACTTGTGCTTCTATAGTCAAGCCAAACACACATAGTTCACAATCACTAATTTGTTCAATAATATGAATATACAATCATGCACATGTATATGTGTCATGTTTAATGCATGCTCAATTGACCTTTCTAGGTATGTATTCTTAATCACAAATCTTGACTGTTCAATTATTATAACTTGTATATTACCACTTTGCATTCAGGTTATACCTTAAGTAAGTTTGATTACTCTAAATGTCATCAATCATGCATTCATCAACCTTTTATAGTAATATACATTCATACAATTTCCCAATTCTCATTCATTCATACCTAATACACCTTACTTATATCCTTTGGATCATATTTGCATTCATAAGAGCACCTTTATTCCTTTAACAACTCATAATATCTAGATTTAAATACATTGATATCAAGACAATCCATTCCTTTGGTAATAACATCAATTAACAACCTAAACTTATGGAACCCTTAACCAATTAATCAAAAAATAATCTAAGTTCATTTCAAGCCTTAATCAAGTCCAAACACTCCAATGTAAAGTGACTTATCCTCATTTGGTTCATTAAATTCACAAAACCAAAATTATCATTTTAAATCTTTAGCCACAATCGTGGGGGACCTTCTCACGATCATGGAATGAGTGCCCTGATTATGCACTATTCAATTTCCCTCAATTCTCCACAAATTTTATCTACTTAGGATCATCATTAACACTTCAATTTTTCTAGAATTCATACTCTTAAAAACTACTTCAATTCATGTTAATATAGCTTTCATCTTGGTTATATTAAAGCTCTCTAAGTTCTATTCATTTATGTCACTAACAATCATTCTTACACATACACTAACACCCCCAATTTTTTCCAATTTCAAAAATGAACTCTTTCATATCAAATTTAAAACATCTTCATAATAGTCCATTAATTATACCTCAATTTCTTATCAATTTCATCTTAATTTCAAGCTCAAAATCATTCATTTAACAACTCATAAACTATTGTTTTTCATACATGCTAAATAGAATAGAAACTACAATTCATGCATCATTTTCCAACACTCATTTAACAACAATATCATAGTCAATCCATCCCTAATTCAGTCATCATTAAGTTCTATTTACATATATCACAAAAGATCAATCTTTCACTTACTTGATTAGTTATCACGCTAACCTAGCCTTCCATACATGGAAGCATAATTCCAAGAATAAGATGGAAGTAGAATGTTTTTTTTCAGCAACAAGAAGAAATCAACATAATATAGCTTTCTTGATGCAGAATTTTGTAAAGATTTTGAGTGGTGATGAAAAGAATTGAAGCAAACATTCAGAAGTTGTGAGGGTGTGTGTGCGTGTTTTGGTGGTGAGAGGGAAAAAGAATAAAGAAGGTAGTAGAAGCAATTTTTACATTAGCTTAATTCATCAGGTGCTAGGTGTCACTATTTTACAATGACATTTGTCATATATACATGTAATCCACTTTTGCTCTATATAAGCTACCAAATGCCGCCAAAATCCTAAGCCATTTGTCACTCATTTCTCTAAGCCATTTGTCATTAAATTCTATTGCCATGTGTCACTTATTTTTATAGGACTAGTCATCTTAAATTTCCATGTGTCAACTTGTCTTGCCACTTAACATTTTTCCTAGACTAAATGTACATATTAATTCACTAATTTTCCAATTGTAACAATTAGCTCCAAATTACTAGTTATAATCCATCAAACCAAAATTCAAGACATAATCAATACAAAATCAAATCATCACCATTTTAAACCTTTCATACCCCAAAATATGTCAATTAAGTACACATACAGCCTTTTCAATGTTTTCTAAATCAACATTCATGTGTGTATATGCTCTTATTATGCATGTGAATGAAATGAACCTTATAAATTCTAAAATGATATGACTCAAAATTTTAACATTCTAACCCTCAGTAAGTTTTGGAAACTGATTATTACAGAGTGTTACCAAGAAGAAAGCCAAGGAGACTGTCTCTAAAGGAATATGCTTCTACTGTGGCAAGGATGGCCATTAAAAGAGGAACTGTAAGGCCTATATGGAGTCACTGAGGCAGAAGAAGGCATCAGATGCCCCATTTATGTCAGGTATGTTTGTTATTGATATTAATACTATTTATAATAATAACATATAGGTATTGGTTCTTGGTTGTGGCTCACACTTACATATTGATATTTAGGGCCTCAAGAACAATAGATAACTCAACAAGGGAGACTTAGACCTGCACGTGGGCAATGGAGCAAGAGTTGCTACATTAGTCGTAGGAACTTATGTATTCACACTCCTTAGTGGGCTTGTAATAGAATTGGATGATTGTTTTTATGTACCTGTATTAACTTAGAATATTATTTCAGTTTCTAGTCTTAATAAAGCTGGTTTCTATTTAAATTTTAGTAATAATGGTTGTTCTATTAGTTTGAATGGAATGCTTTATGCTGTACGTACATTATGCAATGGAATATACATATTAGATATGTCCAATCTAGTTTTAAATATCAATAACAATAAAAGACAAAAATGAGATAATTTGAAATCATCTTACTTATGACATTGTCGCCTTGGCCATATAAGTGAGAGATGCATTACTAAACTTCATAAGTGTGGTAGTTTAGGGTCATTTGATTATGAATCATATGACATATGTGAATCTTGCTTACCCGGCAAGAAGAAAAATTTACCATTTAAGGGAAAGGGTGAACAAACTACTTGGCTATTGGACATAATACATTCAGATGTATGTGGTCCGATGTCCATACACGCCAAAGTTGGTTTCACATACTTCATTACCTTCATTGATGATTATTCACAATACGGGTATTTGTATCTAATGAGATACAAATATGAGGCCTTTAAAAAGTTTGAAGAATTTAGAAATGAAGTAGAGAAACAATTAAGTAGAAGTATTAAAACACTTCAATCAGATCGAGGTGGTGAATACATAATCTAAGATTTTCTAAGTTATTTTAGAGATAACTGGATAATATCCCATTGGACTCCACCTTACATGTCGCAACACAATGGTGTGATAGAAAGGAGAAACCTAACCTTGTTTGTATATGGTGAGGTCAACAATGGGCTTAGTAGATCTACCAATATCCTTTGACTAAAGACTACTATTTATGTGTTAAATAGAGTCCTTTCAAAATTAGTTGATGTTACTCCATATGCGATATGGACTAATAAGAAACCTTATCTTTCTCACATGAAAGTTTAGGGTTGTACAAGTTATGTGAAGTGGATTCAGTTAGATAAGCTATATGTTAAATCTGACAAGTGTCTGTTTACAGGATATTCTAAAGAAACAAGTGTCTGTAAAGGTGTTCGTTTCAAAGAATGCTATCTTTTTAGAGAAAGAGTTTCTTCTAAAAGAAGGCAATGAGAGCGAAATTGAATTTATGAAAGTTCAAGAAGCTCAAACAGATGCAAATCAATTGCCTGAACCCGAGACTGTTGTTTATAATGACAAAACAATAGTTCAATCTTCTAATACACAAGAAGTTCATAAGTCAAGTAAGATACATCATGTTCCAAAGAGATATGGATTTCTCATAACTAAACATAATGATGTATTTCTCATAGAAGTCTCACTACCTATGAAGAAGTTCTGAAGAGTTCAGAATTTAAAAAATGGCCTCAAGCCATAAAATCCAAAATGGATTCTATGTATGAAAACCAAGTATGGATTTTGGTTGACCCACCTGAAGGGATAAAACTCATAGGGTGCAGATGGTTTTTCAAGAAAAAATCAACATGAAAGGTAATGTAGTTACCTATAAAACTAGGCTTGTAGCTAAAGGTTATTGTTAAAGACAAAGAGTTGACTTTGATGAAACATTTAGCTCGGCAGCCATGCTTAAATTCATTAGGATACTCCTAGCCATTATTGCTCATTATGATTATGAGATGTGGAAAATGGATGTGAAAATAGCTTTCCTTAATGGAAACCAAACCGAGGATGTGTATATGACACAACTCGATGATTTCATACTCAATAATAGAGAAAAGGTATGCAAGCTTAAAAAATTCATTTATTTGAAGAAAACATCCAAGAGATGGAATGTTTGATTTGATGAGACAATTAAAGAGTTTGGTTTCTCACAAAATCTGGATGAACCTTATGTGTATAAGAAGGTTAGTGGGGGTGAAATTGTATTCCTTGTGTTTTATATAGATGAAATACTACTAATAGGAAATGATGTCTTAGCTTTACAATTAGTCAAGATTTGGTTGTCCAAGAATTTCTCCATGAAAGATCTTGAAGAAGCAACATATATTTTAGGTATAAGAATCTATAGAGATAAATCTAAGAAGTTGCTTCATCTTTCTCAGTCTACATATATAGATAAGATGCTAAAGAGGTTTAGTGTGGAGCAGTCCAAGAGACGTTATCTTTCTATGATGCATGAGGTTACACTCTCGAAATCTATGTGTCCAAAGACACAAAAAGAGAGGACTCGCATGAATTTGATCCCTTATACTTTGAGTATAGGATCAATCATGTAAGCTATGCCATGTACAAGACCTGATGTATCATATGCTCTAAGTGTTATGAGCAGATACCAGTCAGATCCTAGAGAGGGTCAATAGGTCGTTGTTAAGAAAATTCTCAAGAACTTAAGAAAAACTAAGGATATATTCTTAATATATGGAGAAGGAGATCTTGTTATGAGCGCTATACAGATGTCAGTTTCCAATCTGATAGAGATGACTCCAGATCCTATTTAGGATATTTTTGCACTGAATAGCGGAGCTGTTATTTGGAAGAGTTCTAAACAAGAGACAATTACAAATTCGACATCCAAAGCAGAATACATTGACACCTTAGAAGCAGCAAAGGACGCAGTTTGGATCAATAAGGTCATCATAGAACTTGGAGTGGCTCCTAGTGTTTTTAACCTAGTACAATTGCATTGTGACAGCAATGGTGTCCTAGTGCAAGCAAAGGAACCAAGGTCTCATTAGAAATCTAAACATGTACTCAAGTGATACCATTTAATTAGAGAAATCATTGGTAGAAATGATGTCAAGATAGAGAGAGTGCTCACTATTCAAAATATTGTTGATCCTTTGACTAAGCTTATTCGTCAAAAGAGATATGAATCTCATGCACTCACCTACGGTATAAAATACAAAGCCGATTGGCTTTAGGGCAAGTGGGAGGTTGTTAGAAAAGTGCTCTAAAGGCAATCACCTTTAACATTTATTATACAAGTCTTTTTAATTAATAAACAAGATTTTTCATTAATTTAATGTTCATGTTCTTTATGAATAAAAGTGATCGTAAATTGAATTAATTAATTCCTTAATACATTACATAGCATGAAGGAAATTATGATCATATTATGATAATGAGATTCCTATTATGTGTAATTATGCTAGTATCTAAATTATCCCTAGCCATAGGATTAATAGTCTAGACGTACTAGCACAAGTTATACTCCTTGATTAGATTAAACAGCGGATCTCATAAGCTGTAAGAATGAGTTATTTAGAGTTAACATATAAATGCTTGCTAAGAGTAGTAAGTACATTAGATGACCTACCATGAGACAATCATATGGATAATCTATTCTATTGTCAATGATAGTCTCATCATAGCAATGGTGCAAATATCCTTAAACTTGAGATGCTAAAGGATATCTTAGATACTAATCATGTACTTTGACTCCATTTCTTGTTGCCTCTTAGAGGTTATTCATAGTGTGGTGATTAGGTACAGTGATAGGGTGTTGGTTTTATGTAAGTAAATAACCCTTGATAATCTGCAAGCACACGATTCGTTAGTGTAGGACCTAAGGTGACAATCCCATAAGGAGGGATAATCTAATCCTAAAATATAAAGCTAGAAACAAATACAAAAAATTTAAGATGCAACTAACTAAAACAAAAATTCAATTCAATCAATCAAATTAAATCAAGAATCAATAACAGAAATACTAATTACTAAGCAATTACAACATACCCAATAATCAACCTTAAAAAATTACCAATTGAGAGAAAGGGATTTTTGCCTATCATTAATGCTAACCTAATTGATTATGAATTACTGAATTGTTAGTTCTAGACAATCCTAGAGTTGATTACTCTCTCTCGAGTTATGACCATTAACCTTAAATCATAAACCCTATTCATATTATGGAGATCGCTATATCTTAATTTACAACTTATCCAAAACCCTAATTAGTTATAAAGTTCTCTAATAAACTATCGAAAACCTATGGACAATCTCTCTTCATACAATTTACTAATTTAATTTAATTCTAATTTGAGAGTTAGGTGATTTATTAAATCATCTAACACTTGTTAGCCCAATTTAATCATTTTTCATTCGATTCAGCCTCTCAGTTTATTATCGAATTATGTAATCGCAGAATTAAATCACAATAAATCAAAGAAACATATAAACAATCAGATTTCAATAATTTAAGAGTAAAATTCCGAAGGTGAGTTTAGAACATCATCAACATTCTAGATCCTATCATCAACTATTTATTCCAATTCCATACAATAATAACACTGAAATTAAATAGGAAATACAATCTGAACAGATGATGAAAAGGACTCTGAAATCTACAACTTTTGTGCAAACTTTGAAGAAAAATTTTGTCATCTAGAGGGTCAAAATTGCTTCGTCTGACGCTTCATCTGGTAATTATGCTTCGTCCAAAGGCCATATCTTTTGCGTCTAAGGTTCAAAAATTCTTTATATTGTTGGAAAGCTAAGAAAAAGATATACAACTTTCGTGAAGACATTGAAGAAAAATTTTGTCATCTAAAGGGTCAAAATTGCTTTGTCTGACGCTTTGTCTGGTACCTATGCTTTGTCTAAAGTCCATATCTTTTTTGTATGAGGTCTAAAAATTCCAAACTTTATATTCTTGGAAAGCTAAGAAAAATATATACAACTTCTCGTGAAGACCTTAGAGAAAAAATTTGTTATCTAGAGGGTCAAAATTGCTTCGTTTGATGCTTCATCTGATGCTTTGTCTGGTACCTATGCTTCGTCTAAAGGCCATATCTTTTATGTCTGAGGTCTATAAATTACGAACTTTATATCGTTGGAAAGCCAAGAAAAATATCTGCAACTTTTGTGAAAGTGTTTAAGAAATATTTTGTAATCTAGAGGGCCAAAATCTCTTCATCTGATGCTTCATCTGTCGCTTCGTCTGAAACCTATGCTTCATCTGGTGCTTCTTCTGATAACTATGCTTCATCTGGTGCTTCATCTAAAGGCCATATCTATTGTATCTGAAGTCAAAAAATTCCAAAATTTATATCATTGGAATGCTAAGAAAAATATCTTCAACTTCCGTGAAGACAACTTTGTCTAATTCAACCTAGATCACTACAGATTTGTCCTAAAAGTCATAACACAAAATTTTACCCTTATGAATGCTTGAAAATGCAATCTACAAACTTTGGGAGTGGCGAGCAAAGAAACAATTGCATTTCATTATCATCAAAAGATAACAGTTTTACAAAGATTTAATGGGCATTTCAAGCCATAATACGTCATAGTCTAAAAATACACAATTTACACAAAGTAGAATTGCTCAAAATGCAACTAAAGCCTCGTTTTACAAAAAACTAACTTAAAATACAAAATAAGCAAAATCTAGAGTAATGCCCTTTTGTTTGATCACTCAATCTCTTCCTCATCGCCTGAAGATGGGATGCAATGGAGGGGTGAGCTTAAATTCACAATGCATCATGAAACACATATTTCCACATTCTTAATTTATCAAACACTTTATAGGCAACCCAAATCATGCATTCAATAAACTTATCAACACATAAGCACATCAAAATGGTTTGGGAGATCCATAAACAGAACGAGCTAACACATTCCCATAAAATCATCTTGTGTAGTCGTGAACAGAATGAACTAACACAATCCCACATAGTGGTTTTAGGTAGTCGTAAACATGAGGGAGTGAGCTCCAAGCCACTTGCAGGCAAGCGGGAGAGGCCTTTTGTCAAAGTGCACTTGACATATAAAATGGACTTGACCAAACCCATATAACATGTATTTCATAACTTGTAAACTTGTTGCCCAAAATGGCACTTTTTTCGAAAAGTGATTTCATAGGCATAGTAAAAAAATTCATTTTTGCATTCTTTTCATAAATCGTCAACACAATATTCACATACCAAACACATAGCACTT
>JANZXP010082059.1:0-28682 GCA_027576715.1 Erythroxylum flavicans
CCTTACAAAATTTAAAAGATACCTTATTAGACTACAACAATTCCTAATTCATAAATTCGAATTTATTTTCATGCATATTAATTTTAAAATAAAATAAAATAAAATAAAATAAATCCTAAAAGCGAGATCCAACACAGGAAGTACGAGAATGTATAGTGATTTAAAAGAACACTTTTGGTGGAAAGGAATGAAGAAAGATGTTACCGAGTATGTTAAAAGATGCTTAGTATGTTAGCAAGTTAAAGCAGAACATCCAACACCTATCGGTAAGCTTAAACCTTTGTCGATTCCTGAATGGAAATGGGAAAAGATTACGATGAATTTCTTGATGGGATTGCCAAAAACTAGCAGGAAACATGATGTAATATAGGTGATTGTGGATAGGCTAACTAAGTTAGCACATTTCTTGCCAATTAAACAGACAAATTCCTTGAATGCTTTGGCCAAGAAATATATAGATGTGATAATCAGGCTTCACGGGATTCCAAGTTCTATTGTTGGGATGAGGAAGGTGAAAGGAGGCTTTTAGGGCCTAAATTGATGCAAGTCACAGTTGATAAGATTAAATTGGTGAAAGAGCGACTTAAAGTAGCTTAAGATAGGATGAAAAGTTATACGAATGCTTATAGAAGGGCGATGGAACTTGAAGTTGGAAACAAAGTGTTTCTTAGAGCTTCTCTATGGAAAGGGGTTTTGAGCCTTGGTAAGAAGGGCAAGCTTAGTCTGAGATACATAAGCCCTTATGAGATCATTGAGAAGATTGGGCCTTTAGCCTACAAGTTAGCCTTACCATCGGAATTGTCTAAGATTCATAATGTCTTCTATGTATAAATGTTAAGGAAGTACCGATAAGATCCTTCACACATAGTTCAACCATCATAGGTGCAATTAAGGGAGGATTTTACGTATAAGGAGCAACCAGTGGAGATCTTGGATTCGAAGGAAAAGATTGTGAGAAACAAGGTTGTGAATCTAGTTAAAGTCTTATGGAAGAACCTTTCGACGTAAGAGGCAACATGGGAGTCTTTGGAAACAATGAAGGACAAGTATCCACATCTCTTCGTAGACTCAGGTAAGAATTTCGAGGATGAAATTCTATTAGGGGGGAGAATTGTTGACCCCAATTTTTTCAATTATTATCCATTTATTTGTTTAATTATTTAATTACAATTTGTTTGTTTATTTCATTTATCTCAGATTTGGGTCATTAAATTTAGTAGGCATGAATAGAGATTAAAATTAGATGGAAAGACTAGAATTAAGTTAGAATTAATATGGTAATGTTAGAATTGAGTTAGCTTAAGGAGTTAGTAGATAAAGACAAAAGAAGGGGTAAATGGATTTTGTCTTAAATGATGAGGACATAATTGGGAGACCAAGGATAAAAGGTTGCCTTAAAATTGTGAAGAAGAGAAGAGAGAGTCGTAGAAGAGAAGAGAAAAGAGAGAAGTTAAAGAAGAAGAAGAAAACATGGGAATAAGAGAAATCAAGCTTGTTAAGGTAAGGTAATCATCTTTCCTTCTTGCTTTATTAAAGAAATGGGTTGTGTTGAGAATGAAAGGATTAGAGAGAGAATGGGTGTTGTGTTGGAAGAAGAGGAAGCAGGAACCCGTTTGATTCCTAGGGTTTCTAAACTAGGTCTTGGGTTTTCTAACCTAGATGGACTATGGGTAGGTTAGGTTTGAGCTTAAATTGTGTTTATTACAGTATTTTTGTGATTATTGAAGTTTATGAATTTTATTAGAACATTGTTTTGAATGGAATCTTGGTTGTTTTAGGAGACCAAGAGAATCCTACCTAAGAGTAAGAGGAAAGATAACCTTGAGTTGGATTTTTGCAAAGGATTTAGGTGGGTAATGTATTCATAATTATTGTGTAATTGGGCGAATTCTTGCTTATGTGTGTGTATATTGATTGCTTGCATTTGATTTGCTTAAAATTGAAATTGTTGTGAATGTTTGAAAATGCATGATGAATTATGATTATGTTATGCCTTGAAAAAAGTTATGATATTTGTATAAAAGAAAAGAAGAAAAAGTAAAGGAAGCATGAGATTATAGATTTGTGATTGACTGTATTGAGCATAAAATAATTTGTTTGGGATTAAGCAAGAGAGGAATATGTTTCATTAGTTACATGCAAGTTGACCTATAGTCTTCTCCAAGCTACCCGCTTGAGGCCATTAGATCCTGAGAAATTGGACTCGTTTTGTTCATGAGAGAAACTTCAGTTTCTCCGTTTCGTTTTAAGGAACTCTTGAACCATTTGTTTGTTCATTGCATCTTTGAATTGTCAAGTATGATGCATTTGAGTGTTATGTTTAATAGCTAAAGTCTACATTATGTGTTATGAGTTTTGAACTAAATTGATAAATGATGGTATTGTTAGAATAGATTGAGAATGCTTGAATTGATAACTATACATATTTATATGCTTGAATTGTGGTCGATTGCCGATGGCTATAAATGCATTAACCACTGAGCTGTGTAGATCAACCTATCCTTTTCCTCTTTCTCAGGTGCAGAACGAGACAGTTAGAAATCCTTGCAAGGCATCGGAAACTTCAAGATAGTTAAAGACTTTTGTACTAAGTTAATGAACATTTTTTGATAGCTTTATAGGCATATCAAACATGAGCATCCTTAGCATTTTGTTTTAAGTTAGTGCTGTGTATGTTGATATGTAGTAAAGCTTCTTCAACTATTTACTTTGCTTAGTAATGAGAATGAGAATTTGAGAATTTAACATCCCGTTACCCATGTTGAGCCTAGAATAGTAAATATGAGAGATTATTGAGAAGTTAGAAATTGCATTTCATGCTCATGCACTATATAGCATACACATACATGTAAATATTGAACTTTTGCACATTAAAATGATTGTACATACATTCATTGACATTCCAAGTATAATTGATATATATGGAATGTGATTTTGTTGGAAATTGTGGTTTATTTGTATTGAAAATTGGTTTGGAGAGTGTATTTAGTAGTTTAGAATTTTTGTAGAATTTTAGAAAATTTTCTGAAAATTTGGGTAAATTTTGGACTAGGAAAAATGCCAAGTGGCAAGACAATTGACAAATAGAAGTAGAATTAAGAGTCAAATGGCAGTGAAAATTTTTATATATGAATTTGGGCCTTAATGACTTATGTCATTAAAATTTGGGAGAAAATTGGATTAGAAATTGAAGTCAAATAGACTAGTTATTAAAAGGGTCCAAATGGGACCATTGTAGAGTGACAAATGGCAATGACATGTGCCACTACCACTAGCCACTCATCCCTCATTCACGTTGGTCACTCTTTAACTCTTGAAAGACCAACTTAATTGTTTCTACCTTGCTTTTTCTTCTTCTCTCTTCGTAACCTTCATCATCTTCTTCATTCTTCTTTTCTTTTCACGAATTTGCCTCACTAACCATCATCATCATCACACCTTGCTCTCTCCTTTCATTTGCTACTCTCATTTTGCTCTCTCTTTCCTTTCTCACAAAAGATCTAACCCTAACACCTTGAAGGAGGATGATATACGTGGGTTATGTGGAGAGCTAGGGCTAAGAGGAATCTTGAGGATTTTAAAGCTAAAGTAAGTAAGTTATGTTTTAAATATTGTGGGTATGGTTAAATGAAGCTAGAATGAAGAGTATATTAAGACTGATGATTTGATTATGTGAATTTTTATGTGTGTGTCGTGGGTGATGAAAATTTCATGTAAATGTCTTGCTTTTGTATATGGGTATGATCATTAATGACCTATAAATTGTTATAGAGATAATGTTGAGCTAGAGTGATCATTATAATGGTGTTATATAAGTGCAGTGAATTGAAGAATGAATGGGTAAATGTATAGGTTCTGTTTTGGCTTGTGATCAAACATAGATCATAAATTGTTTGTGATTGAAATTGATTTGAAATAGAATGGAGAATAAAAAGGAAACGAAGTAGAAAAGATGACCCAGGTACAAGATGTAAAATATTGGAAGTATAAAATCTGGAAAATTGGAAGAGAGCTGGAAAACGTTAGCAGCAAAATTTTCACTGATTATTCTTCTGTATTTTAGGTATAACTTATCCTGTAGTTATCCAAATGGGATGATTCTTAATTTGGATTAAACTAGAGACATAGGGCTACATTTTGTATGAAGACATAGAATTTTAATCATGTCATTAAGAGTCTAAAAAACTGACACAAATTTCAAAACTGGGTGCAGCAAATTGTCAGATGAATGTATATGTTTGTGTTCTGTTTTGTGAATACAAAAACCATAAGTGATGACTGGTATATAGGTGTTATGAATCATAAACTCAGGGTTTAATGAAAGTGAAAGTTAGGCTAACCAAGACATTGAGTTATGTTCGTGAAATGAGATGAATTAAGGTAATAGTGAGGAATGAAAATTGAAGGAGGATATGTGTAGAAAAAGTTCTGATAAAGATGTATGAGAATATGTTTTATTTTAGGTGTTCATGATCAAGCATGGAATGTGAATTATGTATGGATGATGTTGAGTTGAAACTTAGTTACATTTGAAGACTTTATCAACTTGAAATGATGAATTTTGAATATGAATTGTTTGGGACTTAGGAATGAGATATGTTATGGAAAAAGGATAGGAATTCATAAATGATGAAAATTAGTTGTAAGTGATGAATCAAATGAATAGGAATTTGAGAATTTAATGAAATCAATTTGGTAGTTGAATTGTTAAGATGTGATATTGCATTAGAATAGGTGCATTTGGGAAGATTATGAGTGAAAGTGATGTTAGAATAGATGTAGGAACCATTAAAGATGCTTTGGAGGGGCTTATGTTTCACCTATGTCCTTAGACGGACTTTATGTCCGTTAAATAGTCCTTCTCGAGTCTGGAAAAACTCTTAGCCTCGTCCATGTCCATTAAACGGACATTAAGTCCGCTAAACGGACCTTCTCGGGTCTGAAAATGATCCTAGTCCTGTTCATGTCAGTTTGAAGGGACATACATGTCCGCTTAGCGGACATTCTCGGGATAGCTACAGTAAAATTTGATTTTGGCCATTTTTACGGCAAAATCTCACTTTGAGGTCTTCATAAACGTTGTAGATATGGAAGTCCTCTTTGAAACCATCCTAGAATGACATTAATCCAACTTCTACATCAAAAGGTATGCCTTTTCACCCAAGATATGTTTGTTTAGAGATGATTGACATATTAAGGTTTTTCCTATGAGATATTTGGACTTAACTATGATCTTGAATGAGCCTAGTTGATGTTCGATTGAGCTATTAAAGTAAGGAAAGTATATTAGGTGTTAAAAAACGATTCAAAGATCATGTTAATTAGTTATGAGATGTGTATTAAGGAAATGTACCCGGAATTGTCATTGAACATACATTGTACATAATCCATATATATGCGCGTAAATGAGTACTTATATCATTATGCAATGTTGTAAAATATGGAAATGTGTGTTGCATGATATAGAGGAGCAAGTAGATCGTGTGCATCCAGACATTGTCGGGACATCGAGGCAATAAGCTATCTGGAGCAAACTGTGAGTAACCTAGATGGTTTCTCTCAATTATTGTGTGCTTAAATGCTGTTATGAATGTGAATTGAATTGTGTTGAATTCCGGACAGAAGGTCCGATGATTGTGAAATGTGGAATGTATGTTGAAATGCTATTTGAATGTGAATGTGAAGAACTAAATGTGTTATGATACGATTGATTGAACATGTGAGATGCATTCCATGCATGAATGCATGATCAGATAATGGGAGTTATGACTAGAGTAGCCATTGATCAGAGCTTAAATCTCAAAGTGTGAAAAGAGCCTTGAGCTCAGACAGTGATTAAGAGCCTAAGGCTCACTACGTAAAAATGAGCCCTGTATCCCCAACGGATAAGGGACATTATATATAAGCCCGGTATCCACCATAGATACGGGACAGTATAGGCACTCGGTCATAACAACATAATAATTAGAAAAGAGTCACATGCGCATTCCATATAATTTTTATTGAGTACGTTTGATTGATTGAAATGCAATTGTCTTATTCTTAAATGAAATTGTGATATGTGATATTATATGAAAAATGCAATGATGTGAATTGTCTGTTATGTGGAATGATATGTTGCATGAATTGAGTGAACCATCGATGATGGTTACCTCATCTGAATTCGCAAGACTCACCTAAAATTGCACGTTGACATTTCAGGATACAGAGAGGATTCTAGCTATTTTGAGACCGTACAAGAAGCTTAATTCTTGTACTTTTGGGAAGAAGAAGATATGACTCAAAGGTCGGTCAGCTGGATTGAAGGATTTAGTTAGATCTTTTGTATTTCCTCTTTCATGGAGTATATTTTGTGTTAGGATATGATGACTGTACATGTACATAATCTTTTGGAAAGCTACAATGTACGTACATTATGTAATTATGAAATGAAAAGAGGAAATTCGTTTAAAAAAAATATTTGGTGACTTTCTTGTATGATAGTAGATGCCATGATTTAGCAGGATAAATTACTATGTGATATAGAGAAAGTGAGGCTGTAACACGCCATTGTTATAGGGTACGTACTGGAATGTCATATAGGTGTTCCGGTATGTACCTTATCGCAGCGGGGGTGCTACTGTTAGTGATAGACTACCCAACGGCCACAGTGCCGCAGAACGTAGATCCTATATCAGTTAGAGAGGGGAACGAAGCATGCCTTATAAGGGTGCAGATACCTCTCCCTTGTAGACGCGTTTTTCATGCCCCAACGTACCAGATCCCATCAGAACTCTGAAGTTAAATGTGCTAGGGCAAGAGCAGTACTAGGATGCGTGAGCTCCTGGGAAGTCCTGCGGGAGTAATGCCCTAAAGAGGCTTACACGTTGAAAAACAAACTTGTGAGGGTGCGGGCTCAAAGCGGATAATATCTGTAAGCGGGGGTTTGGGCTGTTACAATTGGTATCAGAGCCAGTACCCAGATCGGTATGCAGCGAGGACGCTAGCCTCCCAAGGGGGGTGAGACTACCCAATGGCCACAGTGCTGTGGAGCGTAGATCCCATATCGGTTGGAGAGGGGAACGAAGCATGCCTTATAAGGGTGCGGATACCTCTCCCTTGTAGATGCGTTTTTCATGCCCAACGCAACGGATCCCATTAGAACTCCAAAGCTAAATATGCTTGGGCAAGAGCAGTACCAAGATGGGGAAGTCCTGCAGGAGTAATGCCCTAAAGAGGTTTAACGCTGGAAAAACAAAATCGTGAGGGCGCGAGGCCCGAGAGGCCGAGACTCAAAGCAGACAATATCTGCAAGCGAGTGGTCTGGGCTGTTACAATTTTCATGCTTTGACACATGTAAAGCAATTCTTGGTGATAGAGGTAGACATTTTTTTAATGTTCAATTCGAAAAGGTATTTAAAAAGTTTAAAATCACACATAAAATTTCCACCTCATATCACCATTAAACTAATGGCCAAGTTGAGGTAGCTAATAGGGACTTAAATGAATTCTAGAAAAGACTATACAGAACCAAAGTAAAGATTGGTTAATTAAGTTAGATGATGCTCTTTGGGCCCATAAAATGGTGTATAAAACAAAGATTGGCACAAAACCCTGTAGGTTAGTCTATAAGAAAGTATGTCACTTGCTTGTGGAGTTAGAACATAAGGCATATTGGCCATTAAACTTATGAATTTTGATCATTAACTTGCAAATAGGAAGGGGAATTTGCAAGCCAATAAATTGGAAGAATGGCGATTGATGGCCTATGAGAACTCCAAAATGTATAAAGAGAGGACCTATAAATATCATGATCAGAGGATCAAGTAGTCCAAGCTATTTAAAGACGGAGATCAAGTTCTTTTGTACAATTCCTACTTGAGATAATTCTCAAGTAAGCTTAAATTAAGATGGTCCAAACCCTTTATTTTCGAGAAGGTATTTCCATATGACACGATCAAGTTAAGTCATCCGCATAAAGGTAAATTTAAAGTGAATAGTCATCATTTGAAAGTATATTTTGGAGGTGAACTTGATGGCATTATAGAGGAGCTTAATCTATCTAAGTCACCTAATATCATTCATGGGCATGTCAACCTAAGGATGTTAAACAAGCACTACTTGAGACGCAATCCAAGAATTAATATGGATTTAACTAATTTAATTCTTTTATTTTTCTTTCTTTTGAGTTTATTTTTAGGATTTCATTGATTTTTGGTGTGTTTATGTATTATAATATTGAGCATCCTTATTATTTTGCTTACTTTTTGTGTTTTTTATCTATGATATTTAACTATCTTGAGTTTGAGTGAAAATTTTTATGTTTCTAGGAATTTATATGTTTAAACAGTGTACATGCCTATTTACATAAAAATTAAATTTCTTATGATGGACATAGTTCCAATGACTTAGATAGTCATTAGATATAGCTATGTCTATGCCTAGAATTTTTAAATATGATCGTATAAAGTTAAATCCCACCCTTGTGTAGCTTAATTTTTTGGAACGTGTCAACATATATGCCTGTGTTATAATTCACACATTTATAGTGACTTATATAGCCAGATACATGACTGTGTACTTAACCATGTAAGTCTATAAACCCTTTTTAAAACCTTAACCCTTCTTCAATTTTTTTCACTTTCCCCTCTCTCTTCTCTCTTTTTCTCTAGTGTACCCCTCCCTCTATAACCAAGCCCAACTATTTTCAAGCTTTTTTACGATATCCAATTAGATTTTTCTTACATTTCACATCAATTACACTTGGATTTTTAGATTTTTTCGTAATTTATGGTTTGTCCTCTAGGTTTTTCATTTGCTTCAATTAAAGGTATGTTTCCATAATTTTCTTCTTGTTTAGCAATTAGAAGTTGATTTCATTGCTTTGCCCATGAATTATTTGATTTAATTAATGAGTTTTATTGAGGATTGGATGGAATTTGAATTTGGGATTGTTAATTTAGTCACTATGTTATAAATTGAAATGAGTTTCTTTTGATTAGGCATAATTTGATGTTTTTCTATCAATTAGTTAATGTTTTTTAGTTTTATTATATACCCATTCTATGTTTTGCACGATTTAAGGTTTCATTCAATATAGGTTTATTTGTTTAATTGTTCAATTCACCTTAAATTTTAATATGCATTTCAAAATTACTTAGTTAGTCTAATTTTGTTTGTTAATTGCATTTTAATGGTGTTATTAATTTTTACATTAGTTTGTTAGTTTTATTATTTTTACTTTAATTTGATTCATTTTTTTGGAAATTAAATAAAATTTCCATTAACAATAGCCAAGCTATCTGACAGTTGTCAATTGCATTGTGTTTTAGAGTTCAATTTGTTAAGTATTTAGTGTTAAATTGAGTGTTGAGTGTGTGTTTATATGTTAATTGTGTTAGTTTATGTGTTTAAGTGTTTTCTATGGGTTATTATAAGTCTTTGAGTTTAATTGTTATATTTTTGAGGTACCTTGATGGGTTTGTTAGTGTTTCAGGGCAAACATTAAAGAACAAAGAAGAGTCGAGGAGTTTTTGGGCCAAAGGCATAGCCTTTGATCGTGCACAGCAGGCCACAATCATGACAAACAAGGACGAGCCAAAGCAACCAAACCATGATAGTGCACAGGGGTGCACGGTCGTGACAGAAAGTTTCCATTCAAGTCACGATTGTGACAGAAAGGTTTAGGTGCTGGCCACGATCGTGGCAGGCAAGGCCATGATCATGGTTTGTGTCGGGCTGAAGCAAAAACTTAAATTTTCTAAGATTTTTATGACCGTTTCGACTTCGACTTTGACCTAGAGTACCCAAAGTATAAATAGAACATTATGAGATAGATGAAGAGAGCGGGGGAGACTCTGAATAGAGAGCTTTCACATCAGCCACATCTTGGGAAAATCTTAGATAATTTTGAGAGATTGAGAAAGGAGACGAAGGAAGAGAGACAAGGAGACAAAGCTAGACGCGACTTACTTCCCGAAATAGGTAGTTTTCTATTGTCGCTGCCTCCACGATCTGTTTCGATAGTAGTTTCTATTTTTATTTCAATTTTGTTTATGTATGAAATTGAGATAATTATTGAATTTGCTATTGTTGAGTGTTGATTATTGATTATACTCACCTTCGGGTTTTTAATTCTTGAGATTAATAAAGTTTAATTAGTTATGTTTTCTTTTGATTTAATTATGATTCAATTCCTGTTTGTAATAATTTGGTAATAAACTTAGAGTGTAAGCTGAGTGAAAATAATCAATTTGGGCCAATGAGAGTTAGGTGAATTGATAGGTAAAGGATTGGATCAAACCAGTAGAGTCGTGTAACAAGAGATCGAGAATAGATTCCTAGTAGATTAATAAACAACTTAGAACTAATTTAGGTTTTGGGTCAATTGCAAATCAAGAGATCGTGATTCCATAATTTAAATTAGGGTTCATCAATTAGGGTTAAGAATTATAACTCGAGAGAGAGTAATTCACCCTAGGACCGTCTAGACCCATTAAGTCAAGAATTGCATAATTGATTAGATTTTCGTTAATTTCTGATGGAATCCCCCTTTCTCTCACTTGATAGTTTCTAGGTTAGTTTTTAGATTGGTTTGTGTGGTTTGTTATCGTATTTAGATTTCTTCATTTCAATTCTTGAAATTAGTTGTTTGATTGATTTATTTTCTGTACTATTTTATTTCTTTTGAATTATTGTAGTTTAGTACGACCTTAGATTTTAGGACTAGATTAGGCTTTCTCGTGGGATCAATATCTTAGGTACCACGTGAATGACCCGTGCGCTTGCAGAATTTACCAAGATTATAAATATTAAAATTTAGCATGTGTAACCTTGCGAACACTATCCCAACATTACAATGAGTCAACAAAAAAAGTACAAGGAACTAAAACAATAAGAACAAATAACTAAAAAACAAAAATTTTGTAGCTATTTCTAATTCCAAGTTACAAGTTCCATCTATTTCTAATTCCAAAGTTACAAGTTCCATCTAATTCTAATTCCATTAAAAAGGGCCAATTGAGCATATTTGCTATTATTGTGGCTCGAATTGGGTTCATAGTCTCCTCAATAAGTTGATGTTTGCTTAGTTGCTCACCCCTGTAGATCTTGCTATTTCTTTCTTTCCATAGAGCATAAATTGTTGTTGTAAAATTTATTTCATAAATTACTCTATCATTCATCTGTTGCTTGGTAGTAAGTGTAATCCAAGTTACAGTGATAAGCTAATCATAAGAAGAACAAAAAATTGCTAGCAAATATAAGATTTTTCTCCAAAAAACCTTAGGGTTCCTGCATTGGAAGAACAAGTGTTCTTTGTCTTCTTCAGCTTCTTTGCATAGCACACAAATAGGTTCAAAAGAGCCAAATAATTTATTTTTAGTTCTGATCATGTACATGATAACTAGTTAGGCCAATACTAACGCATTCATGTTTAAGGAGTTCTTTCATAGGAGATTAAACTAGGGTATAATTTCTCCCTTAGCTTGTAGTGCCTTACAACATAAATTGTTAGTGAATATTCCATTTGGATCTGACTTCCAAATTACACTGTCCTTTATCAGCCTTTGAGTGTTCTTAGGGAGGTATACCATCAATGAGTTGAATCATTTAATGTTACCACTCCATTGCCTGTTAAACATTAGTGAGGATACTTTAACATTGAGAGGAACTCTATTAATTATATGGGAAATTTCACTCCTTGAGAAGAGAGGGCTATACTCAAACCAATTTTTATACCAAACCCATATATAGTCTCCATTTCCTAGCTTGTGCTTGATTTAAGGGTGCACTACGTTTGTCATCTTCAGCCTTTTGTGTAAAGGTCCGTGAGTGTTCCCTAGTGATTGGCATTTACTAGAAATTTTCATTTCTAAGATAAGTTTTATGCATCCATTTTATCTAAATGGCATTCTTATCTTCATAGAGCCTCCAAACTCTTTTACGCAAAAGTACTTTCTGTATTAGAGGAATAGAAGTTATCACCAATCTTCCTTGCTTCTTAGGAATAGTCATATCACTCCATTTAACTTTAGCTTTCTTAGAATTTTCTACATTTCTAGCACATAAAAAAGCTTTCATGATACCATCAATCTCCTTGATTACTTTCCTAGAAAGAATGATATGGAAAATTTAGTGAACATAGAGATTTCCAAGAATAGGAAGAATGATATGGAAAATTTAGTGAACATAGAGATTTCCAAGAATTGAAATAACTAAAGTGAACCTTGCAGTTAAGGATAGAAACCTGTTCTATCAAGCATTTATTCCTTATTTGAATCTTTTAATTGAGATATAATCTGTATACTTGGGTTTGGCATATGAGAAAGTGACTCTAACAAACTTTAGTGGCAAAGCTTATAATTGCAACCCTTCAGTACCGTCCCCCTTCCAAGCCAGATGGTTGAGAGATAGTGGCCTTAAATATTGGAATTCTATAAGATGGTGAAAAGTCTTGGACATCCACTTTTGTTAGTTTATTTTAGGTCAAATGATCCATTTTCTTTGTGGTACAAAGTTGGAGCTTAAGAATGAGGAAAGGTAAAGTTTTTAGTGAAGTGTTGTTGACTAGATAATTTGTTTTTATTTATGTTTGACAATAAAGCAGGAGTAAGAGAAGCCTAGAAGCTGGCCTTTGGCACCTGTAGAGCATTCCCATTTTCCTTTAACTTTAGAGACCAAGGATCACTTTTGAAAATATTAGATAGGATTATGTACCTCTATATATTAACTTCTATGGGTTAACTTTTGAGTACTAATCCACTAAAGGTTTGATTCTGATTGCTAGCTATATAAAAATGCTTATGTGCATAGATGAGATAATAGCTATAAGAAAAAGGTTAGTATTTGCCATATTATGTGTAAGTATGGAACTAAGCAAAGGGCTACCTGCTTTCTAATTATGAGGTTAAGGGAAGGAAACACTCTAATAGAATACTCCATTAAAATCTTTTATCAATGGAAACCTCTCTCTAGCAATAAGTGAAGCAAACAAGGGAAAAAGGGCATAAGGAAGTTTCTGAGAAGGAGCTAGAGGAAAACAACTCAGAAAACATTAAGAAGAAGTATATAAAACTCCAAGCCATTAATTTAAGAGCTAGTTCTAGTAATAACTCCATTTCTTTACATTAAAGTATAACAATAGGTAGGGAATATAAGAAACAAAATAATTCTCATTAAATCCTCACTTACAGAAGAACAAGATAACTAGAGCAATAATGAAGAATTCAAACTCGATACTATTAAAAGATCTAGGAGGAAGGAAAAGGTTGGTAAAGCCTTTAAGAAACCCTCAATATATCCCTAATAGCTTGGAATGGTAGGGGTATAAATTACCTTAAAAAATAACAAGCCCTTAAGGGGTTAATAAACTTTGTGTAATTAGTTTGTTAGAACCCAAGTTAAGTAAGAAAAGGTTCTTGAGATTAAAGTTTACATGAGATAATTGGAAAGTTGAACTAAATTATCTAGACCATCACTATGGGCAGATTATTTTGGCTTTTGACTTAATCATCATTGATGTGTATGTAATTGAATCAAATGATCAATACATGAACACTTAAGTCATATTTTTATAGGAGAAAAAGAAGTATTATGGCTACGTATGGATCCAATTACAAATTTTAAATGAGGGTTCTATAGAATAATTTGAAGAGGTTAAATCATAACACCAATGTTCCATCCATGATCCTAGTATATTTTAATAATGTATTATTAGCTTGAAAGGAAAAAGGGAACACTAAAATAAGAAGGACCATAACTGACTTGAAAGAAGGTAATGAGAATGTCAAAATAACTAATCTTAAGGTTGAGGGGTCCTAATATACCTGGAGCAACAAATATGCCTCAATATAATATATAATAAAGAAGTTAGATTTGATAATGGTGAACAAGGAATGGTTAATTACATTTCTAAAGAGCTTAGCAATATTTACTAACCCTTTATTATTTGATCACTCCCTTATAAAAGTGCAAGACATGTTCATTACTAAGAGAATATTATACCCTTTAAATTTAACAATTATTTTACTAATAATGATTTCTTTGTGCAGTTAGTGAAAATGGGGTTAAACTATAATAATGAGAGGTGTGAAACCTCTATATATGTAAGAAAATTTGTCAAGATAAAAGAAGAGTTCAAGGAGCTTAAAAATAATATCATTAAATGTACTCACCATATGTTTTAGAGGTTAAGAAATTGGAATTAGTTGAGGGGGAGTCAAAAAAAATTTCTTGGTGACCAAGGATGGTTGCAAGAAGAAAAAGCTTCCATAAGTAACAATATTGATGTTAAAATGAACCATTATTCACTATTAAAATAAAAAGCTAGGTCAAAATGGGTTAGGTAAAGGGATAGAAACTCTAAATACTTTCATAATTTGGTTTTATCTAGGAAAAAAAATAGAATTAGCTTATTAAGGATGGAGGATGGATCCCTCATCAACACTCAACTATATCTCAAAGAGGAGGTTGGATAATAGGTGAAAGTAACTCTATGGTGGAAGCACTCAATACCTTTATAAGTAATCAATTCTCAAAGGAGGAAATAGAAAGGCTTGAGGTTCCTGTTACTAATGTAAAAATAGAAAAGATAGTGTTTGAAATGAGCCTAAATAAAGCCCCAGTCCTGTTGGGCTTAATATGAATTTTTTTTAGAAAACTTGGTCTCAGATTAGGTATTTAGTAAGTGATGCAGTGAAGGAAGTATTTAATAGTGGTAAAATGCTAATGGAAGTAAACAAAACTTTCATTTTCTTAGCTCCTAAAGTGAATAACAGCAAGAATTAAGTAAGTATAGGCCTATTGTTTGCTGTATTTTTCTTCACAAAATAATTTCCAAGATCTTTGCTAAGGGCTTTATTGGAAGGAAGATAAGCGAGTGATAATGTACTCCTAGGATAAGAGCTTTTAAAAGGGCATGTAAAGAAAAATTTCCTTAAAAATTATGCAATTATCATAAATCTTAACAAGGCCTATGATTTATTAGACAATTCTTATAGGTTGTAGGGAAAAAAGGAAGGTTCAAAGTAAAAGTAATATAGAAAGAAGTAACTTTCCCTTTGCAAAAATGACAGTTGAGATTAACCTAAATAGGTCTTTCTAATGACACCTAACTAGGGAAGAGGATTTTCAGGCTAATGAATGATAAGGAATCCCTATGGTTGAAATGGATGCACAGTTATATATTAAAATGGAGGAGTCTTTAAGAAATTAAAAGCAAACTTGTTCATTCATACTTCTTTACAAAAATTATGAAGATGAGGAACATAATGTATTACTCAACATATATTATGATAATTGGTACATAAATGGACCATTACAAGGTAATATAATGGGGAAGTCTCTAGAGAGAAGGATCTTTAAGAATGCTAAGTTGGAGGAGTAGAATAAAGAAAACTACTGGCATAATGTGCCAACTAAAGATATAGAATGGTTACCTGATTATAATCGTGATTAAAAAAAAGAAGACAGATATATTTAGTTAGTAGAAAGAATAAAGAACTTCTATAATAAATCCCTTACAAAGATGCCTAGGAGAAAAGGAGAGACCTTAAGGTGGAGAAAACTAGTATAGAACCAAAACCTATCGCTTAGAGTCTCTTTCCATTTGTGGCTAGTGGTCAAAGGTAAACTTGGTACTTTGGACTAGAAAAAATATATAAACTTATTCAACATATGCTCTTTATACAAGAGAAGATATAAGACAATAGAGTAGGTGTTTTTTCAAGTGAAGCTTCTCGTATTTGATGTGGAAGCATATATTAAACATATATTGCATACCATAGGTAAGAGGTAATTTCAAAGATTGCATAAATTGAATACTTTCCTTTAAGTTACCTATAGCAGAAAAAATGGACATAGTTATTGCTTTAGATCTTAAATTTATAGTTATGGGAGGAAAGAAATACTAGAAAATTCAGAAATAGTGTAAAATTGATTGAGCAAATCAAAGAAGAAGTTACTATTTAGGCTTGGGAGAAATTATTGATTAATTTCAAAGTAAGGATATGCAGCAGGCAACTTATAGGTTCAAGGAGAGTTAGTGTGATACAAGCAATTAAGCCTATTGAAGGAAGATCAAGGATCACAATAGAGTCTAAAGGGATTGCATACATACTAACTCAAGATAATTAATAATATTAAATAGTATTAGTGTGATAACCTTAAGATATTACCTTATTGTTCTTAGAATTTTGAAGAAAGAACATAAGTCAAAGCCTTCATGAATCTTAAATCCTTCCCTAGCCTAACTCCTAGTGTATCTCCCCCGGACCTATCAAAAAAGCTAAAATTTTGGTCAGTTTAAGCAAAGTTACCCCCTCAGATATTTGTGAATTACTGTGAGAAGAACTTGGTGTACCTGAGCTAAAGATGGATAATTAGTCTGAACAAAGCCAAAGACATAGGTAGCATAACCATTTGATATAGTCTCTTAGATATAAAGTTGACATATGATAGAAACTAACCTTTAATCAACCTTACTTTAGACATATAATTTGATTTTTATAGTTCTTGTATAAATTATACCATTTGTATGGTTTTCTTCCTTTCAATGAAAGTTTTAACTTTTTAGAAAAAATTATTTCATGATTTAATTAACCTAGAATGTATATTATATTAGATCGATAGGATCTCCTAGGCACTAAAATTGCACTCTCTTAAGCTATAATTATATCCTCTTCGGTTGGTTAACTCGTATCCTTACTAAGTTAACACCCCCTTAAATACATTAAAATTTGTAAGATCCTATGAAAAAATTCACTTAACGCTAGAAAAATCATGTAGCTTTATCTTAAGCACCTCATTAAACTTTATTACTTGTGGTTCACTTACAAGGAATCTCTCTTAAGGCATAAACAAATTAACTATAATCAGATTTAGTTAATAGCATTGCCAAATCATGAATTAAGATCAAACAAAGGTATATCACTAAAATATATTCCATTTTAGAAATTAAAAACTTATTCTATATAAAAAATTAGTAAGTGTTTAGCCATAAATTATAGTCAAAACAATGAAATCAATATACAAAAATAAAGAGAACATGATAGAAAATTTAGATGAAAATCATTATTATATCAACAGCTTGATTAATTAAGATGAAGTTTCAATCTTGATTCTTCGATGAAAATTTCCTTGGAGACCTTATGAGGATTCTTAGACCTTTTAAAAAATCAATGCTTTCATAATATGTTTTAATGCTTGTGGAAATGGTAAAAGCCATAGTTGTGACCTAGACTATGGATCCTCCTATTTTTTCTTAAGGAGAGACATGTTCTTTGGCAAAGTCCATACTACTAAACTATAAATCCTTATATTTATTTTATTGTTACCATATAGTCTGTGGCACAACCATTGGAAACAATCTCTCTAGTTAAGGGTACGGTTGGATACTCTAGGATGTCGTTGTTATTGTCTATGATACAGTCATGGTTTAGGTAGTTTTGCTAATAGATTTTCTTCAATGACGCATTCTTTTGAGTCCATTTTCTTGGTTATACCTCTACCGACACTTGATCTATATAAGATATAAGCTAGTATATGGGCATGCTCCAGATCGTGATCCTTTAAGAATTGTGACTTTTCCATGTTTTTGCTTGAAAACATAGTAGGTTAAATTAAAAATCAAACAAAATACTTAAGAAATTATATGTATATTTTATGAACAAAAACTATAGACAATGAGGGTGTTGTTGGTGTAACGATGTCGTTCCAATAGGTGCTGATGTATGATGTCGTTTTAAGTTGGCTTTTGTTGTAAAATACTAAGGAGAGATTAGAACCTCTCTGAGAATGTTCTTTATTCTTTCCTTTCAATACAATTTTAATTCTAAAAAAACAATAGATAAAGAAATTTCTTTAAAAGCTAGATTTTACATATGAACATTAAGTCTTGATTTCTAATAGTGAAAGTACTATATACATTCATAATAAAACTACTTTTCATGTTAACTCATACCCCTTTAACATTTCTAATATTTATATGATCACGACATGTTACTAAATGTCAATTTTGATTTATAATTATAAAATTTTTAATTAGAGAATAAAATATCAATTAAAAGGGGTTTTAGTTTATCTAATTATAATTATAACTTATAATAATTGTTAAAATATTAGGAACCTTGTTTAATGAACGACTTTGATAATTTGGTTGTTATCTAGTAAAACCTTATTGCTGATAATTTGGTTGTTATCTAGTAAAACCTTATTGCATACCCTATAGCTAGTTTATAGAATCAAATTAGGTTTTACTAAACATTTTTGTCCATTGCATCTAATACCATTAATGGCACTAGTGACTAGCACATTTGATGGACTTTCCACCAGTAGTAACACTTGTTTGTAGTGAAGGCATTTTCTTTATATGCAATAGAGTCTGGTAATACTAGCCACTGGGAATAGTGATAACACCCAAATTTGGATATTTACTAGTAGGAGGGAGATGGCTGAACCTATTAGTGGAGTAAGACATAACAATAAAGCTCTTATACCATCATTAATTGACATAGATGTAAGTGGTAGTAGCTAGAGAAATGAAGCGGTGGTGGTGGCTGAAGATGCAAAAACCTAAAATCTTGAAAAATTAAGGGCACATGTCTTATTGTCAAAGAAGATGTGTGAAGCATTAGGTATAAGCACAAAATCTGTTAGACAATGCCCAACATTTTATACATCCCTCCACAATAATAATAAAGGTTATTATTTTAAATAAAATAGTGGGAATAGCTATATATTTATTGAATTCATTATTTTATTTGGTTTTATGGTGCAATCTCTACTGACTCTTTTATGTCTTTATATTGTTGGAAAAAACGAGTAATAATTTATCCTTGAGGAGCATTATGAATACTAATAAGATTACTGAACCTAATTTGTTACATTGGTTTAACAAATTGAGAATTGTTCTTAAATAAAAGAAGAAGTTATATTCTTGGCACTACAACTCCACAAGAGCTCAATGTGAATGCAACTAATGAAGTCTATGAGAGATATTAACATCATATTGATGATGCTGAACAAGCTACAAGTATGATGATGGATAGTATATCTTATGAGTTTCAGAGGTAGTGTGAAAACATAGATGCTCTCACTATAATTTTACATATCAATGAGTTATTTGGTACACAATATAGTGGAAAGGTATGAGACCTCTAAAGCATTATAGCAACACAAGATGGAAGAAGGATCTTTGGTAGAGCTAAAAGTGTTGAAGATAATTGATATATTAAAAAATTAGGCCAATTGGGATTTATCATAGACCATAGGTTACACATTGGTTTGGTACTTCAATATATTGTTTCAAACTTTTCACAATTTATTATGAAATTTCACATAAACTAAAAAGATGTGCCACTACCTAAACTCCTAGATATGCTCAAGAATATATTAGGATGCTTAAAAAATGAACCCAGATCTATTCTATTTATTAATTCTTCTAAGAGTAAGAAAAATAAGTCTAATATGAACAAGAAAAAGAAGTAAAAGGCTTCTACTAAAGTAATAAAATGAAACGGTGTCAAGAAGAAGAATAATGATAAAGGCACATGCTTCCATTATAAAGAAAATTGACACTAGAAAAAGAACTGCAAATCTAATGGACATGAAGCTTAAGGAAGCTCTATCTTTAGGCATGTTTATGATTGAGATCAATCTTCATACTTCTATTTTGTAATATTAGGTATTAGATGAAAGTTATAGTTCTCATATTTGTACTAATATATAGATGCTATTAAGGTTTGATCAGTGAGGAAAGGCAAAGTGGACCTATGAGTTAGTAATGTAGAAATCATTATTATATTAGTTGCAGGAAATTATAGTTTAGCTTTGCGATCTTTCTTTATACTAAAACTGGATAATCGTTATTATGTTCTAGTTATTACAAGAAACATCATTTCCATTTCTTATTTAGACTTGGATGGATTTTTCTATATTATTAAGTAAAAAAAATTTATTTTTATAAAGATGATGTTTGTTATGGATTTAGATTAATTGCAACTAGTTTATTTGAATTAGATATAGAAAAGCCAATCCTTTAGTAAGAAAAGAAAATTGACTATTTATGGCATTATAGGTTAGGTCATATTAATGAAACTAAAATGTCAAAAGTTATATAAAGAACGATATTTGGATCCTTTTGACTATGAATTATATAAAATGTGTAAATCTTGATTGTTAGATAAAATGAATAAACTACCCTTAATTTAATGGAAAAGGAGAACAAACTAGTGAGTTAGCAGAGCTTATACATTTAGACGTCTAAGGTCCTATATATACTTGCACTAGAAGTGGGTACTCATTCATTATATTCACAAATGATCATTCTAGATATGGTTATATATATTTAATAAAGAACAAATCTGAATCAATCAAAATATTTAGAAAATTTAGATGTGAGGTTGAGAAACAAATTAGTAAGAGCATTAAGGAAATTTAGATGTAATTGAGATGGTGAGTACTTAGAACATAAGTTTCTTAGATACTTAATAGACTCTACTTGGAACTGTATAACACATTAAAGTGTTTGAGTGGAGAAATCGTAGATATGGTATATTCTATGGTAAGTTATGTAGGCCTTTCTCTTTGCTTTTAGGAATATATCATTAAAGTGTTTGCTTACCTTCTAAATAGAGTTCATCTAAATTGGTTAAAAATACTCCATATCAAATATGGTTTGATAATAGACCAAAATTGTCATATCTAAAGATTTAAAAATGTGAAGCATATATAAAATGTGTAATATCTTATAAGTTTCAAGATAAGTTAAATAAATGCAATTTTATTAGGCATTGGAAAGAGATTATCGGATATCAATTTTACTATCCTTTTAAGCACAAGGTGTTTGCCTCATATCACACTATATTACTAAAAGGATAATTCATTCTGAAAAGTAGTGTGGGTGTGGTATAATTTACAGAAGTTCAAAAACCATAAATGCACATTTAGATGGAACAAGAACCTCAAGTTGATATATATGATATAAACAAAGGATTCAAGGGACATATGGTTTATAATGCATAATATACGTTACTGCCTAATCATATTTGATCTACCTATTAAAAGTGAAAAGATGACGTATTGCTTATAGACGATGGTTCTATTACTTTTAAAAAAGTAATGTTTGACAATGGTTCTTTAAAATAATATGAAGCAATAAGATCTAAAATAGATTCCATGTTCAATAATCAAGTATAAACTTTGCTGGATATCTTGATGACGTTGTTACTATTAGATGTAAGTGAGTTTTTAATAGAAAAATAATATAGAGCATAATATACATATATACAAAGCAAGATTAATGGCCAAAAGTTATAAAAAAACAAGGGATTTATTTTGATGAAACCTTTTCACCAATAGTAGTGCTTAAGTCTACAAGGATCTTATGGTTACAGTCACATACTATTATTATAGAATATGGAAAATGGATGTTAAGATAACATTTGTTAATGAACTTTTTCTTAAGGATGTGTATATGAAATAACCTAAATGTTTTAAATTTAAAAGGTTTCCTTATCAAGTATGCAAGTTAAAAAAAATCCACTTATGGACTTAAGTAATCGTCAAAAAGTTGCCACTTCTGTTTTGGAGAGACAATAAAAGAGCTTAATACTATCAAAATATGGATGAATCTTATATTTGTAAGAAAGTTAGTAGGAGTGCAATCATCTTCTTAGTTCTATATATGGATAACATATTGCTAAATAGATATTACATATTGATACTTTAATCTACAAATATTTGATTATCCAAAAATTTCACTAGAAAGGATATAGGAGACATAACCTACATTTTAAATAAAGATCTATAGAGTTAGATCAAAGAGGTTTCATGGTTTAACCCAATAAATGTACATAGACAAGTTTCTAAAGAGGTTTAAAGTGAATAATTCCATAAGGGGATTCTTATATATACTACATGGGATTTTTCTCTTGATAAATATGTTTTCAAAGAGATAGGAAGAGAGAAAGAAAATGGAAAATGTTTCATACGCATCATTTATTAGATCATTCATGTATATGATACTATGTAAGAGACCAAATGTTTCATAAGCATTAAGCATATTTTAAGCTAATCTCGATGATGGTCATTCAATGGCTGTGAAAAACATCCTAAATTACTTAAGAAGAACTTAAAATGTTTTCTTAATCTATAAAAGAATTGAACTAAGAGCTCATATGTATTCAAGTGCAAGCTTTTATTCTTACTATG
The DNA here is from genome assembly GCA_027576715.1 of Erythroxylum flavicans. Classification (NCBI taxonomy): domain Eukaryota; kingdom Viridiplantae; phylum Streptophyta; class Magnoliopsida; order Malpighiales; family Erythroxylaceae; genus Erythroxylum; species Erythroxylum flavicans. The sequence continues at coordinate 22,189 of JANZXP010082059.1, forward strand.
ATGATAACAGATCACAGTTATGGTACATTTTTAGTCGAAATTGTGGTTTGGTAAGTTGTAAAGATTCTAAACAACTAATCATTGCTAATTTTATAGCTAAGGTAAAGTACATTTTAGTGTTTGAGGTGATAAATGAAGCTATTTAGATTAAGAAGTTTATCGTCTAACTTAGAGTAGTTCTTAACATTTTTTAGCCTACAGTATTGTGGTATGACAACAATGATGCTATTACACAAGAGAAGAAACAAAGGTCTCAATAACGAGCCAAATATAGACTCAAAAGGTTCACTTGATTAGGGAGATAATGGAGCAAAAAGACATCACAATAGAGCAAGTACCCACTAAAATAAACTCTATAGATCCTCTCATTAAGTTATTGTCTCTAAAGAGACATGATTTATATGTCAATAGATATATTATTAGATATATAGGCAATTGGCTTTAGTGTAAGTAAGAGATTGTTAATTTATACTCTTACATCCAATATGCTAGAAGTAATCAATGTATTACATTATTAATTTATTCTTTAAAGGTATTCTTTATCTTCACATGTTTTCTTAATTATATTTAATTCTTAACACTAAAGATATAATTATTAAATAATTATTGTGTAAATGAAATTATGATGACATTTAAATTACATTTAGATATTATTTAACTCTTAAGTTTTGATTTGTAATGATTTAAAAAATTTAACTAAAATAAATTTAGATTTGAAATTTTGTTTTCAATATCAATTATAAATCAGTTACTAATTAACAAGAACAAACATAATTAGATTTAAATATAACAGACTTTAATTTCATGATTTATGTCTAATTAGAACATTAGATAACAAAATAATTTAATTAAAAGTTATAACCATGCATGGACATGTTTAAGTTAAACTACTTTGATATTCCTAATATTTAAATGGTCATAACATGTCGATAGACATTAATCTTAATTTATGATTATAAATTATTTGATTGGATAATTAAAGGTGAATCAAAAGAGGTTTTAATTTATCTAACTCTAATTATGAATTATGGATTATAATTATAATTTATAATCATTGTCAATATATTAAGAACCTAATCGGTCACACATAAAGAATAGTTAAAAAGAGAAATTTAATTTAATTTACTAGTCTTGGATATAAAGTTTAAGAAATTTTATGTATCAAATATTGGATATTTAATTTTATTAAGAATAAACTAAACATACAATTAAAGTTAGAGTTTAATTATAAAAAAGAGTTTAGTTTTAATTATCCATGAAAGAAGCCCCGATCTTTCTCTATAAAAGGGAAAGACATAAAAGAGCTAGCACTATTGTCAATTCCTCTCAATTATTAAGTTCTCTTCTCTTTGCTTGTAGATATTATTAAAGGCTAGAGATCTAAATAACTTTTAGTTGAAACCTTCGTTGAAAAAGAATAGTTTAGAAGGAAACCTAATTAAAATTGTATTTAACTCTTTTATTTACTTATTCATATTTTAGGATATTATATTGAAGAAATCCAATGAAAAATTATAAAAATTTTCATTTTATTACTTCTCTGATTTGGTTTTAGTTGATTTTTCAATTCTTTTAGATGTTATTTAGTATTGGTGTTTATTGTGATGAGTTTTAGTTGTATTAAACTGAAGAGAAAATATTGTACATTAGTTATTAATTAGTAGAAAATTTAATGGTCACTAGTTCATGAGTTTTACTCCTGCTTTCTATGTAAATTTAGTTTTGCCTCCTATATCAGATATTTTCTTGATTCATTATTAATTGCTTTCTATTTTTTTAATATAAAGTTAGTTTATTAATTAACTCGATTATGAAAAAAATTAAAAAAATTGCGTATTTTACTTAATTGTTTGGTCTTTTCGCAGAAATCTTACATTTTCTTATTTTGCATTAATCAAAATTTATAGGGATTTCATCATTTTGGAACAACCATAAAAGAACTTTAATAAGCAACATCATAGTGAACTTATTGTACAAATAAAAATAATATATGTGAAGAGTAAGGAAGCAAAAGATACAAGAATTTAAGTGGTTCAACCAATTAACATGACCTACATCTACAAATAAGGAGATTAATTCTTTTATTATTATAAGAAAGACAATACAATAAGAAGTATGACGAAAATAATGCACCTTACATAACCCTTAACAAGGTATTTATGGAGTTATATAAAAGAAGTGTAGGTATAGTGAGACTTTATTTCCATTGATTTCTAAGGTCAATTAAATTCTATTTCACTAGAATTCAAAGGCTAATGAAACTCCATTTTCACAAATTCCTAAGATCACTAAAATTCTATTTCACCAAAATCTTAAGGTCACTAAAATTTTATTTCACTAGAATTCAAGGCCTATCTCACAATTCTCATCTTTGACTTGAATTCTTCATCATGTAACCAAAAATCAATCCCTATCTTACAAGCCCCCATGCGAGACCAGGTCAGTCTATTCAACCGAAATAAATACAAATCGGCCTGATTTTCGATCAGTTTATACTATGTGAATCTTTAAGATAAAAAACTGGCTCTAACAAACTGGTTAAAAAAACCAGACATTTTTTAAACATATGGAACCCACTATCTTTTGCATGTGGGACTCACCACAATTTCCACCTATTTCTTCTTTAATGATTTGAACATGCAGGACCTACATATAGGACCCACCACGATATCCTCTCCCTGAAACTTCGCTTATTTTTTGAATATTGATACTAATGCAAGGAAAGTTGAGATTTTTAACATTTTAAATCAACCTTTTCTTCTATTCAATTCTCGCACACTTTAATTAATAAATTACAAATTTTTTAGATTTGTATTCTTTATTTATTATTTTAATTTAAAATTTTGTTTTAAATTATTAATTTTAAAATATAAATTACTATTTTTATTGTTAAAAATATTTAATTTATTTAATATAATTAATAAATTATATTTGTTAAAATTTGAGTTCTTTATTTGTTTTTTTATATTTTAATTAAAAATTTTAAATTATCAATTTTAAAAACTATTTATTTTTTATCATGAATTTGTTTATTAAATTTAATTATTAACTAATATATGCAAGTAATTTTGCTTAAAATAATTTAAGAATGTGTCAAAAATAATATTTAAACTATAAAAAAGTATGTTTAAAGGACATTGAAAAAGAAATTAGAGGTTTTATTAACTTTCTTTAAACATACTTCAACTTTTATGAATAATAATTATAAAATACAATTTTTTATTTTTTATTAATTACAATTTAATGTTATATTCAATTTTAGTGTAAATTATTAGATTTATTATATATTAATAGGCATTAGTGCAATTTCATTTCAATAAAGTATTTTATTTTATATTATATTTTTACTTAGTTTTATAATTTTTACTTTTTATTTATTATATAGCTATTTAATACCAGTCAAACTGTTAAATCTTAAACTTTTTCTTTGACCAGTTCAATGTTTGGTCTATTTTTAAAACATTGGCTATGCTTGAACTTCTTCGCAAATAATGACTTTGTTAACTTATTTACCGGATTATTAGTTATGACTATCTTTTTGCTTGGAAAACACCTAATCTTTAATAACATCTTGAGTAAAGTTCAACCGAACATTAATATGCTTTGATTTTTTAAGATAAAAAGGATTTTTAGTCAGGCTCAGTGTAATATAACTATTACAATAAATAAAATATTTTTGCTTGTCCATACCCAAACTATCAACAAGACCATATAACAATATACCTTCTTTATCCATCAATGAATATATAATATTATTATAGAAAATGTACCTGTCGATTAAAGTATTACTTTCTAATTAATTGCACACATAAACAGAATAAAGATATAACATTTCAATGATGTCCTTCATAAGATATCTCTATCATAATAAGAATCTGTATAGCCAAAAATACCATTAGTTAAACCATTACAACCATAAACCAAGAAAATATCACTCATACCTCTCAGGTATTGCATAATCCACTTAACAACTTCCTAGTGAGCTTCCTTATGATTACTTATAAACCTACTTACCACGTATGTTAGATCATACATTACACTTCCAACTGCATTCGAGGAAGGAACTTGCTTTATCTAATCCTTCTTAATATCTAAACTAAATAATGCACCAACATCTAGTCTAAAGTAAACTGATTTTGACTGATCCATTTGAAAATTCTATAACACTTTTTTAATATACTATTATTGTGATAAGTATAACAAGCTTACTCTCTTATCCCTCCAAATCTCCATTCTTAACATTTTTTTTGGCTGCAACTAAAGCCTTTATCTCAAACTCACTTCTTAACAATCTTTAGACTATTAATTTTAACCTTATTCTTTGTTACAACTAATATGTCATCAATGTGTAGCAATCAATAAATACATGAATCATCTTACACCTTCTTAGAGTAAGCATAGTTGTCAATATGGTTGCATCAAACCTTTTTGTATCACTACTTTGGTTATTGTTTCAATGGATAAAGGGATTTGTTTAACAAACAGACATGGCCTTTCTTCTTAGAATGAAGAAAATCCTTTTTTATGACATAAAGATTTTTTCTTTTAAATTTTTTTACTATATAAAATGCAATTTTAACATTAACTTTCTCTAATCTTAAATTAAATACACTTACCATACCAAAAAAATCTTACATCATTTTATACTTCATAGCTAGTGAGAATACCTCATCATTTTTATTTCCCTCCTTTTGTAAAAAGCCATATGCCATTAGTCATGCCTTAAACCTAGATGGCTTAACTCTAGGAATACCTTCTTTCTTCTTAAAGAACCATTTACATCCTACTACCTTCACATCTTTTGTTAAAGGTACAAATTCCTACATGTCATTTTTGTTTATTTATAGAAAGTAACCATTCTAATGCATCCTTATTATCTACTGTCTCTCTATAAGTCCTTAGTTCATTGCCACATATTTTTAGCTACTGCTAAGGTATATTTTTCATTATTAGTTTCTCCAACATCAACATAAGCTAAATCCTTAGCAATTTTTTTTAAATTTCTTTTCTTGTCTTTTTGTTGCAATACTTTGAGCAAATTGTTCATTCAACACATCCATAGACTAATTTTTTATTTTCCTTCTTGAAGTTTCAATTTCAAACTCCACCTTTTAGTTAGCACCCTAATCCTTTTTAACTATAAGATTACCAAGCTCCTCCCTCTATCCATATATAACAAAATTGTCAAAGGTGACATCTTTGTTGATCACAAATCTTAGAGCTCTATCCTTTTTAGTACGACATAGTCTATAGCATTTAACTCTAACAAAATACCTTAGAAATATGTACTTCATTGCATTCCTAATTTACCATTGTTAATATTAGGATATGCAAGAAAACTAAGTATCCTTATTCCAAAATAATTAGGGAGAGTATTAGATAAATAATAGTATTAACTACTTTAACCCAAAATTACTTTGATAGTCTATCATTTAATCGGATACATCCAGCATGTTATGTAAGTGTTTGATTCATTCATTTTACAACTCCATTCAACTATGGTGTATGACATATAATGCCTCTCTAACCTTTCTTCCCATAGAACTTACAAAATGGCTTATTTAAAAATTCTAACTTGTTTTCTATTTTAGGTGTCTTAACCTATTTTCTAGTACATTTTTTAATCTTTGTCTTCCACTCCTTGAACTTTCCAAACACTTCATCCTTTGATTTTTAAAAAATACACCCATACTTTTCTTAAGTAATCAGTAATGAATGCGACAAAATAATTAGATCTATTAAGGGATTAAATCAGAGTAGGCTTCTATAAATTTAAATGAACATAATCAAGAATTATAATGGAAGTATACTTATTGGAATCGAATTTCAACTTGTGCTACTTTCCAATAATAAAATACTTTTAAAAAATCATCTTCTCAATTATAAATCCATTCAAAATCCTTTCTTACTCAAATTCTCAGGTCTCTACTTACTCATGTGACCTAATCTACAATGTCATAACTTTGTATCCTTTACATTGTTGACATAAATAGTTTATCTCCTATACAATATGAGATCCACAAATTCTCAAATGAATTTGGCAAGGAACACAATAGGATTATTGCTTGATCCTTATTCTCAATTTTAGTCCTAAAACCTAGCAAATCTAAGACGATCCGACTAAAGTTATTAATGTTACATTTCACCTATGTTCTTTCTGACATCCTCAAAATGTACAAATGATGCTTTTGATATAAACAATTAGTAAGTGATTTCTTCTAATAGTTACTTTCCATTTATTTCCATAGTGAAGCAATACTAGTTTCATCAACCACCTATCTCAAAGCTCACCCCAGACTCAATAATATTGTGTTGTGTGCCCTTCACAGAATCTCTCCTACTTCGACGCCTTCAAATTCTCTAGTAGTTTTTCTTCTCTTTTCAATGCAACTACACATTCGTGTTGAATAAGAATTGCTATTGGTTCAGCCGGATTCTGATGAGGCTGTACGCTACCGTTTGGATCCATGGAGACAATTGCTGAACACGAGAAT
>JANZXP010082076.1:0-28651 GCA_027576715.1 Erythroxylum flavicans
TTGGCCAATCGTGTGCTGGGCACAACTGATTTAGCGACCCCCATACCCTTAACGCTGGTACATAAAAGTCGAGTCCCCGTATTGACACCTTTTTACAGGACTCGCAGGTGATTCCACTCCTAGGGTCTAGACACCGATGTGTTCATCACCTAGGGTTATGACGCTCTTGTCGACTGTAGTCCAGACTCACCACGGAAGAAAGTCAAGCAAATACTGAGGATCGGTGGGTGTGTGCGCTAGTTTGGCCAACTAGTGATGTCACATACGATTGTTTTGGCTTACCCTAATATTTGTTTTTTTGACGAGATTTGATTCATTAATGTGATGTTTTTATTCTTTTGTGTATTGGAACTAGAACCTATGTTCACTGAATGAGTGAATTAATAGGCTAAGCCTATGGTTCCTAACTAATATATGTTGAGTCACAGGCTAGGTCTATATGGTTCTATGTGTTATATGTTCACCTTATTGGATATCTATACCGTCTTAGTGTGTATCGAGTTCTATTCGCGATATATGTTTTTCCTGCTCACTGAGTATATAGTGTACTCACCCCCCTCCGCTTTCCAACCATATAGGTTGATTTAGTGAGCTTGAAGCTCTATGAGGATTGTACTATCTTTTGAAGTTTTCGAGACATTACTGTGCATGGGTAGTCTCTATTTTGTAGTTTTGTTGCATAGTGGCTCATGAACTGTTTTCTTTGGGTTGGTTAAGTGAATATGCTTTATAATATTACAAATTTGACTCTAGACTATTTTAACATTGTATAAGACCTTATGTATGATCTTGATACTGTTGTTGGGTTTGCTTTGAGTGGACTTTAAAGTCCTGAAGTTATGGTAAAATTTTTGGTGTGAATATATAAATGTTTAAAATTGTTTGCAGGTTTTGGGATTTTTAAAAATACAATCGTTGTGTTGCCTAAATTTTAAAAAAATAAATTTATTATAAAGAAGAGAAGATATTCAGTTAGCCTTGCATAGTCAGATTAAGGAAATCGTTAGTGTCATTAGCCCAAGTATGCGGTGGTTGTCATGGGTCTGGTGTGGTACCGGGTTGTGACACCATAGAAGTGTCAAATTAGTAGAAAATAGTTGTTCGTATGGAAATGTCTCTCTTAGAGGGATGTAATCTTCTTTTCTGATCAAGTGACTAAGGTGATTGACAATAACATTTTTGGTCCCCTTCTTATCTCTTTTCTCCAAGTCGAACTCTTAAAGGAGGAGAATCAATCTGATCAACCTTGGTTTTGCTTCTTTCTTCATGAGTAGATACCTTTAAACTGCATGATCATAATAAACAATAACCTTAGCAACTAGCAAATATGATTGAAATTTCTCTAAAACAAAAACCACATAAAAAGTTCTTTTTTGGTTATAGTGTAATTTAATTAAGTTGGACTAAGATTCTTTGAAACTTTGCCAACTTGTTGTCTTAGAACTACCCCCATTGCATAATCACTTGCTTTACGCATAATCTTGAAAGGAAGGCTTCAATCAAGAGGTTGAATCACTGGTGGAGACGTTAAGAGCTCCTTAAGCTTATTAAAGGCTCTTTACACTTATCATCAAAATTAAAGGAGGCATCTTGTTATAACAGCTTGCATAACGGTAAGGCTACCTTCGAAAAGTCTTTGATGAATCTACTATAGAAACATACATTACCAAGAAAAGAATGCACTTCCTGCACATTTGAGGGGTAAGGTAAGGAAAAAATAAGATCATTTTAGACTTATCTACCTCTATACCCCTAATAGATATAACATGCCCTAAAAATATACTTTGATCTACCGTAAAATTACAATTTTCCTAATTAAGCACAAGGTTAGTTTCAATGCATCGTTCCAAGAAAAGAGCAAGTTTCTCAAAGAATTCATCAAAGGAAGAACCATAAACACTAAAATCTTCTATGAATACCTCAATGATTTTCTCAATGTACTCAGAGAAAATGCTCACTATACATATTTGGAAAGTGGCAGGTGTGTTGTATAATCCAAATGGCATTCTTTGGTAAGTAAATGTACCAAATGGGCATGTGAATGTGATCTTTTCTTGATCTTTTAGTGCAATCATGATTTGAAGATAACCTAAAAAACCATCTAGAAAAAAATAATACTCATAACCAGCTAATCTTTCAAGTATTTGATCAATAAAGGGAAGGGAAAAATGGTCTTTACAAGTGGCCAAATTCAAATTTCTATAGTCAATACAAACTCACTACCCGGTTTGCACTTAGGTAGGAACCAATTAACCTTCTTGATTATTCACTACCATGATTCCAAACTTCTTTGAAACCACCTGAATTGGACTTATCCACTTACTTTCAGAGATTGGGTAAATGACCCTATCATTGAGAAGCCTCAGTACTTCCTTCTTCACGACCTCCTTCATCGGAGGATTCAACCTACGTTGAGCTTGCCTTTAAAATTTGGCATCCTCCTCCAATAAAATATGATGCATGCATATAGAAGGGCTTATTCCTTGGATATCTGCAATTTTCCATTCGATGGTGTTCTTATGCTCTCTCAACATTCAAACTAGTTTTTCTTCTTGATTTGAAGTCATTGCTTATCTCCCAAATACACATACTTTACGTAAGTGGGGGAGTGGTTTCAGTTCCATATCAGGTTCCTGTATATTAGAAGGTAGCAACTTTTGGTGAGATTTGGGTAACTGTATGGAATCCAAATCATACCTTTTAGGAGAGTGATATAATGATTTTAAGGTAGCTCCCATTTCAATTAGCTCTTCTCCTATTTTAATATCATTATTGGCTTCTAATTCTATATGCTTGGTCAAAACTATTTCTAAACAATTCTTATCACTCAATTTAAATATTTCCTACGCTAGAGGATCAATTACATTAATAAAGAAAACAAAGTGATCATCATAACGATGTTTTATGGCATAAAAAATGTTAAAATGAATCACTTCCCCATCAAATTCCATTGTAAGGGTTCCCTCACAAACTTCTATCTTAGTCTAGTCGTATTAAGAAACAGTCTCTCCAATAAGATAAGTATTGGATTGTACAAAGTTTCATCATTTATATCAACTATGTAAAAGTCTGCAGGAAATATCAACTTATTCACCTGCATTAACACATCCTCAACTATACCATCAGGGTAAGCGTTAGTACGGTCAGCCAATTGTATGGTAACTCTTGTTTCTTTTAATGGTCCTAGATTTAAGGAAGCATAAATTGAATGAGGCATAACAATAATTGAAGCTCCCAAATCTAACATAGCTATATTGATCTTAGTGTTACCAATTTTATTAGGAATAGCGATTATACTTGGATTTCGACATTTTGTAGGTATCTTCTTCTTGAAAATAGTAGAAATGCTCTTACCCATCATCACCTTCCTGTCACCTCTCAGCTTTCTTTTATTAGTACACAATTACTCAAGGAACTTTTCCAACCTCGATACTTACTTGATTTCATCTAGCAAAAGTATGTTCACTTTTACCTTCTGGAAAGTTTCTAATATCTCCTTATCTTTTTCAACCTTTATTAGTTTTGCTAATCTGCTAGGAAAAGGTGGAGGATTAGTGTTGACGATATTAAGGCTTTTGAATTTTACCTTTCTATTGGAGGAGGGGTTTCCTTCATATTCCAACTCCTTCTAGATTTCTTCTTCATTGGAAATCCTCGATGGGGTCCTCTTGGGAACCTTAAGTTCCTTACCACTCCTCAGGGTTATAACACTAACAATCTTTGGGTCACCTCGGGTTGGGATGGCAGCTTTCCTCCACTTTGTGACCTTAGGAGGTTAATAGCCACCGTCATCTTACCCATTTGGCTTTCCAAATTTTGGATGCTCGATTTTACTTCCTACTGAAATTGAATAGTGTTAGTAGAAATGGACTTAACCAAGTCTTCCAGAGATGTATGTAAAAAGGAAGAGGATGCTTGTGGCCTATTCTAGAATTGTTGTGATGCTTGTGGCCCATTTTGGAAATAATTATGCTGCCTATTTCCCCCATAACTTAGGTTAGGATGGTCTCTTTATCCTAAATTATAGGTTTAGGAGTACAGGTTATAATGGTTAGGAAATTTTCCACCAGTAGCATTAACTTATGATATGGTCCTTTCTTGTAAGGTCAGGCACCTATCAGTCAGATGGCTTGTATTTGTACATAATCCGCATGCCTTTACTTATGCCTGTCTAATTGCAATTTGTTTAACAAACGATGTTAGCTCATTTAGATGATGTTCAATGGATGAAGTAATTACCTTATTTACATGACAAATATCATGGCAAGTGCCAAATTATTAGGTGTTTGTGGCTATAAGCTCGATTAGAATCGTGACTTTCATGAGAGTCTTCTTACACAGTGCCCCACCACTTGCCGCATCGACTAAACTTCTCTACATAGGTAGCAATCCTTCATAAAAATACTAGATAAGAAGTTGTTCTGAAATGTTGTGGTGCACGCACCTAGCACACAACTTCTTGAAGCATTCCCAATACTCGTATAGGGACTCTTTCTTATGTTGCTTTATCCTATAGATATCCTTTCTTATACTTGATCATGGTTTTCTGATATAAGTAAGTTTTAATATTTAACCTCGATAATCTGCAAGCGAAGTACCTAAGGTGTCGATCCTACAAGGAGGGTTAATCTAATCCTAAATCTAAGGCCAAAACAATGCACAATATTCAAAATATAACGAAACTAAAACAGGAATGCAATTCAATCAAGAATTAAATTCAAGAATTAATCATGAGATATTAACAAATTAGCAGTTGCAACATACATGCAAGACTCAACCTAATGAAACTATCAATTAAGAGAAAGGGGAATTTTTATCTATCTCTAACACTAATCTAATTGATTATGAATTATTCGATTATTCGTCCTAAACGATCCTAGGGTTGATTACTCTCTTTTGAGTTATAACCATTAACCGTAAATTTTAAACCCTAATCAGATTATGGAAAATTGCAATCTCTCAATTAATAATCTATCTAAAATTCGAATTAGATATGAAGTTGTCTAATAAATTATCAGGAACCTATATGAGATCTCTCTTCACACAATTATCAATTTGATTAATTTCTCATTCTTATTAAATCATCTAACTTTCGTTAGCCCAATTTAATTATTTTTCATTTGATTCACCCTCTCAATCTATTACCGAATTATGCAATCACAAAAATCAATCACAATAAATCCAATAAACATAAAAAAATCATAATTATATTAAATTAAGGATAAAAAAATCGAAGGCGAGTATATAATATCTCAACATTCACAATCCTATCATCAAACTTCTATTCCCAACTCTATATAATAATACAAATATAAAATAACAGGAAATACAATCTTGAATGGAGACAGGAGGCAGCGACATCGGGAAACTCCTGATCCGGGAAGTACGTTGAAGTCGGCTTCTTCTCCAATTCTATCTTCCTTCTTCTCTTTCTTAATCTCTTAACAATCCTCTTGAGGGTTTCTCTCAAAAGTGGTTGATGTAAAAGCTCCCTCATCTTCTTTGTTTTATTCTTTATATACTCTTTATATTTTGGGCAGCTCTAAGGTTTTTTAGGGGTCCAAAAGGTCCAAAAACTCCCTCAAAACTTGGCTTTTCTAAGTGTCTACGCGTCTGCTCGATGCAGGCCACGACCTTGGCCCTGCAACCCACGATCGTGTGCCACATCTGAGCCTTTTGTCACGATCGTAGCAAGTAGGCCACGATCGTGGGCCATGTCCTAGGCTTCTGTCATGATCGTTGGTTGACTCCAGTGCTTCTGTCACGATCGTGGCCTATTGTGCCACGATTGTGGGCCATTATTTCAGGCCAAGTGTCTCCAAAACTTCTCCATTCTTCGATGTTAACTTTGAAACACTAACAAATACATAAAGGTACCTCAAAGACATAATAATTAAGCTCAAAGACTTGACTAACCCATAAAAACACTTAAACATAATTAATTAACAAACAAACACAATTCTAACCTAAACACATACTAAAACGATTAAGTTAACACTTAAATTCATATCAAACTAAACCCTAAAACATGATGCAATTCACACTTATCAACATCCCCACACTTAAATGTTTGATTGTCCTCAAGCAAACAAAACAACAAAAATAAAGAAATTCACACAGCACATATTGCAGTGATGAGACAATGGCTTCAACTTCATGAAATCAACTTAATTTTAAACACAATCATTCGAGTCATTTCATTCATTAACATGCCAAATCTACATCTTAGGCCTTTGAACTACATGTACATATTAATCCAGCCCTTTTCAATTGCACACATCCATTAATAATTCTTTGGTCATTCAAACTCTGTAGCTACTCCTAAGTACCTCTTCATAAAAGGTCAACTATTACATGTTTAGTAGGTTTTTATTAGAAAACTCATTTTTTATTTACTTTTTATGAACATGGACTTAGTCTTTTTACACGAAGCCAAACGTTAGTAATGAATGTCAATCTGGTTACTCGACTAAGTCATGTTTTTTATTAAGCTGTTGGTTGGAATGTCAATATAGCGTTTTCACTCGAAGGAACAAATTAATGATGGGTGTCAATTCGGTTACTCAACTATATCACATTCTCAACTGGCTACTAGCTCTATTTATAACTGGAAGGCCAGCGGAATAGTTATTTATTTAGCAAACATGATTTTTTTATTGCCTACCTTGTTGCTTTAGCTACTCGTTTCCATAAAAATACTAGTAAAGCTACTTAAGTCTAAGGGCCTTAAATTATAAATGAATGTGACAATTTAAAGGGCGATAAACTCACACTAAATCCTAATTAAGCTATATATTAGCCAAAGATCCCAATTCATTAATTTTGCGAGCTAATGATTCTTCACAACCTAATAGATTGTGTTCAAAATTAAATCAATTCTAATCCATCTAAGCCGTTGACACATTCACCCAATTCACAAAATGCAACCTAACAACTATCATACAATATGCAAAATCACATTCAAAGCAAACGATATAACCCTCCTTACACTTGAACAACACATTGACCTCAATGTGAGAAGGGGACAAACAAACACATAAGGAAAGAAGAAACATAAATTAAAGTAAAACAAAAACAAAAATAAAAATGAAGACTAAATTTAAAAAGAAATGGGTTTAGAACAGAGCCTCATTTTGATGGAGGCAGGGATGGTGTTGGAGGTGACAATTAAACGCCTTGAGCCTCGAAATAATGATGGATACGACATATGTCCCGGCTCTAATTTCGTTGAGTTTGGGCCATCTCCTTCATCCTTTTGGAGTTCTCTGTAAGTGTATATGTAATTACCTTGGTGTTTGCAGAGATTGTATCTAATACTTTCTTCTAGCCTGTTTCTTTTATTTCTTCTTCTTCCTCAGATTCCTCGCTGGTGGAATCCTCTTCTTGTTGTTGTTGAGCACTTGAACTTGCTTGAGCAGTCCTGCCTTTGACTTGTGTCTTGGCACTAATATCTCGAAGTTCCATATTATGGGATTTTAGAATTTCAGCTCGCCATAGATGATAATGGTTCATGAATTTAGGACGGTAGACTGTGAGTCCGTTGCACTCAACTTTATACTTATTAGCTATGGCCAAAACAAAGTAGCACATTCCTAAGTTATTGTTCCTCTTCTTTCAAGTAGCAATAATGGCATTAAAGATGTGGGTGGTTGTGCAAACTAGGATGTTGTTATCCATGCACCACAACATGAAAAGTTCTTTCGTCGAACACTTGCTGGTTTTCGTTTTGTCAATCACGGCTTGACACATGAACTTGTGCATCAACAAGTGTTCATGGCTCTTATTATGTGTACGTTCTTAGCGTCGAAATGCTCTAACCTAGTTAGTTTAGTTTAGTAAGGGTTAACACGGAAATCATCATGCTGATCCACTACGGACGACTCAGGGAAACCACAAATTTCATAATCAAACCCATAAGGTTATCCCTGCAACCTAACCATAATTCCCTTGGTTTGTTGGATCTGTATTGAAGGAATTTAAAAAATTATAAGGTAAGTTTTTTGTAAACTGGGAATTGAAATTGAATGAACTGACCCCATTGAATTTTTTCTGGTAAACTTTTGACCATGTCTTGCAATTCTAATCTATCTAAAGTTTCAAAATGAAAATACTTTGGAACCATAATTTGTTTATTGTGAAGAGAATGAAAACAGGTACCTTCCTCATGTGAGAAGATCGGGAAAGGTGCTCCGTAATTGGCCGCCCCATTTTTTTCCCTCGTCTTGAGACTTGGTTTCGCCTCATTGATTGATCGCGCCTTACTGTTTGATTCATGCGCGACATACTAGCTTGTGAGTCGGTAGAAGTTGAACTTTGAATTTTGGGTAGAGAGAAATGAGAGTGTTTGGAGGTTTCAAATTTAGAGAGATAAAGTAAAAATAAAAGTGAGTGAAAAAATGAAGTTAGAACTGAATATATAGGTGATTGGAGGGTAAAATGGTAAAATTCAATAATGACAGTCACGTGTCCCCTTTTTTACCTTACCGTAGGCTACAATCATGGCCTGTAATTTTCCTCCAAAATTTTTATTTTATTTTCCTTTTGTTCTTCTTCACTTCTCGAAGTCACTTCTGAACTCTTTGTGACTCTTTCACCTCTCCTTACTTACTTCCTCAATCATCTAATTAATGGCAAAGTCTAATGCCTTCCTGATTTTATTTGGAAACGAAATAACCTAACTACAGAATTCAACTATCTGGGAATAAAAGGGAATAACATCAATTTAATAGTCCATGGGTTGCCTCCCATGTAGCACTTCTTTTAGCGTCGGTAGCTCGACGCTCTTGGTTTTTTTTCACAGTGGTTCAAATGAATGGTGCAATGGTAGTGTAGTCACTGATCTCACAATTTGCACATGAGCTACCATGTTATGGATTCCACCTTCCTTATGATTCTCCTTCCTTCTCCTTCTTCTATGCGATCATTTCTTTCTGAATGCATTCCCAGGATCCTCAATATCTTCCCATTGTCCTCGAGGTTTAGTTTCCTTGATAATAGTTAGAGGTAAAGGAGAATTGTTGTCTTTCTTTGACACTTTGAAGGTCATTTGCTACTTTCCTACCCTCAGAGTTAGTTCACCCCCATCAACGTCAATTATTGAGCTGGCAGTGGCCAGGAACAATTGTCTAAGGACCATAGGAGTTTCCACATCTTCTCCAATATCTAATATATAAAAGTCTGTGGGAAAGGTAAATTTATCAATTTGTATTTACACGTCTTTAATAATCCCCTTTGGTTGATGAACTATTCTATCGACCATTTTCTAACATCTTCGTGGGTTCTAACTTTCCCAACCCCAACTTCTGACTAAAGGTATAGGGAACCATATTGATACTTGCTCCCAAAATTCGCGAATGCCTTGTCTATGTTGACTCCATTGATACTGCAAGGAATGTAAAAATCCCCTAGGTCCCCTTTCTTCCGTGCTATGTTAGGGTTTTATTTTGCTATGTGCTCCTTAACCTTCTTCTTGACTGATTCCTTTAGTGTGAGCCTTGTTTGTAGTTATCTGTTATGTCCTTAACCTCATTTGATTCAACCTCCTTAAAATTCCTTGTTGCCTTATTTGAAATTGACTTCCGCTGAGCTAAAATATGGTATGGAATTTCAGGTTGAGGTTCCTTGATTAGATCAATTACATGTTCACTTGGAAGGAATTTCATAATTACTTGTCCTTTTCCTTTATCTCCATCTTCCTTCACTTGTTCAAGTTCCTTTTCCTTGGTCTAAGTGATGGCCATGATCCATTCCTTTGAGTTAGACTTGATATTGCTTGGTAGACTACCTGTATTTTTAAAAGACAAAGCATTAGCAAGTTGATTTACCTGAACCTCTAAATTATGGATGGATGAGGCATGGTTCTTTATGATCTGATCAAACTTTGCCTCCATCCTCTTTTGATTTTCCTCCTAGCTAGAAAACCTCCTCTTCTGATTCTCTTCTTGAGTTACCAATTTGGACCCCAAAACATCCATCAACTTGTCCATTTTGCTCTCCATAGATTCAAGTCGATCTTGTTGAAATCCAGGAGGTCCTTACGATCTTGTTTGGCCACCTATATTGTCAGCACTTTAAGAAACATTTGGGTGGTTTTTCCACCCCATATTGTAAGTGTTAGAGTAGGGATCGTTGCCCCCTCCTTGTCTATATTAAGCTTCTATATAATTCACTTACCTTGGATCGCTTTCCTTCATCAAGTAACAATCCACTGTATTATGGTTCATTTGTCCACAGAGTTCACACTTGAGTTGCATGGTTTTCACCAGATCTGAGGATGAAGCCTTCATATTGTAGAGCTATCGCATCAAGTTATCAATTTTAGCTTGCATTTATGTCATTTGATCAACAACTACAATTCCTTTTTATTCATGGAATGTAGTAGTTTGTCTACTCCACTCGTTCGTCCATAGGCAGCTATTACTCGCCATCTCCTCTATTAGCTCTTCTGCTTCATCAACCGTCTTTCTCATTAGTAATCCTTCTGAAGTTGCGTCAATCGTGCCTCTCATATGTGGGGTTACTTCGTTATAGAATGTTTGCAATAAGAATTCCTTGGGTAAGTTGTGGTGTGGGCACTTCCATTCTAAATCCTTGTATCATTCCCACGCTTCGTAGATTGATTCTCCATCACTTTGCTGGAAGTTGGTAATTTTCTTGATGATCTTAGTGGTCTTAGTAAGGGAAAATATTTGCCTAAGAAAGCACGAACTAGTTGATCCCACATTGTGACATTGGCTGGGTTAAGGGAATGATACTAAGCCTTTGCTCTATCTCTAAGGGTAAAAGAGAAAATCCTAATTTTGACCGCATCTTTCGACATCTGATGGTACCAAAAGGTATCACAAATTTCAAAGAAGTTCACTATATGTGCGTTGGGATCTTTATTTGTTAGTCCATAAAACTGCATATTCTGTAGAAGTATGTTTAGGAGGGCAGGTTTGACTTTAAATGATACTGCTTGTACGAGTGGCCTAGCTACTCCTTGGTTAGCCGCATTGAACCCTGGTCTCATAAAATACATAAGGGTCCATTATTGACGTCCTTGGTTTGCTTTGTGGTCTAAATTTTGCTAAAATTCCTCGGTCATTCTTCACGTCTAGCTTTCCTAATGATTCGTTCTAGTCGAGTGATGTCTAAATCTAAGGTTTTAGCTACCAACTTGAACCTCTCATGACTCTTGTGTTCATGCAAGAGCACGATTTTAGAAGTAGAAAACAAAGAACGAAACAAAAAATTAAAAACTAACTAAACGCCTTAAACTATAGAACTAAACTAATCGCCTCCTCAACAATGGCGTTAAAAATTTAATCACGGTTTTTCGATATGTGTAAGTTTTAATATTTAACCTCTATAATCCAAAAGCGTACGGGTCACGTAATACCTAAAGTGCGATCCCACGAGGAGGGTTAATCTAATCCTAATCTAATCCTAAAATCTAAGGCCAAAATGATGAGTAATATTCAAAATATAACGAAACTAAAACAAGAATGCAATTTAATCAAGTAATTCAATTCAAGAATCAATCACGAAATATTAACAAATCAATCTAAAGGAAATATCAATTGAGAGAAAGGGGAATTTTTACCTATCTGTAACGCTAACCTAACTGATTATGAATTATTGGATTATTGGTCCTAGACGATCCTAGGGTTTATTACTCTCCCTCGCATTATAACCATTAACCCTAAATTTTAAACCCTAATCAGATTATGGAAAATTGTAATCTCTCAATTAACAATCTATCCAAAATCCTAATTAGATATAAAGTTGTTCAATAAACTGTCAGGAACCTATATGGGATCTCTCTTCACACAATTACCGATTTGATTAATTTCTTGTTCTTATTAAATCACCTAACTCTCGTTAGCTCAATTTAATTATTTTTCATTTGATTCCCCCTCTCAATCTATTACCGAATTATGAAATCATAGAAATCAATCACAATAAATCCAATAAACATAAAACAATCAGAATTTTATTAAATCAAAGATAAAAATATCGAAGGTGAGTATAAATTGTCTTAACATTCACAATCCTATCATCAAACTGCTATTCCCAATTCTATACAATAATAAAAATGGAAAATAACAAGAAATACGATATTGAATGGAGACGAGAGGCAACAATGTCGAGAAACTCCTGATTTGGGAAGTACGTCAATGTCGACTTCATCTCCAATTCTCTCTTCCTTCTTCTCTTTCTCAATCTCTCAACAATCCTCTCTAGGGTTGCTTTCAAAAGTGGCTAATGCAAAAGGTCCCTCATCTTCTTTGTCTTATTCTTTATATACCTTTTGTGTTTTGGGCAACCTAGGGTCTTTTAGGGTCCGAAAGGTTCAAAAACTCCCTCAAAACTTGATGTTTCTGAGTGTCTACATGTTTGCCCGATGCAGGCCACGACCATGGCCCTGTAAACGACAATCGTGGGCCACATCTGAGCCTTTTTTCATGATTGTGGGAAGAAGGACACGATCATGGGCCACTTTTGTCATGATTGTGGCATATGGGCCACAATCGTGGGCTGACTCCAGTGCTTCTGTCACGATCGATCGTAGGTCGTTGTTTCAGCCCAAGTGTCTCTAAAACTTCTCCATTCTTCGATGTTAACTTTGAAACATTAACAAATACAGCAAGGTAACTTAAAGACATAAAAATTAAGCTCAAAGACTTGACTAACCCATAAAAATACTTAAACATAATTAGTTAACAAACTAACACAATTCTAACCTAAACACATACTAAAATGATTAAGTTAACACTTAAATACATATCAAACTAAACCCTAAAACATGATGCATTTCATACTTATCAATATTGACTATTTTTGATGCTGTAAAATATTTCTCCAAAAACAACCTCTTCTTCTCAATCCATGTATTGACGCTCCTAATGGGTAGATCAAATAACCATTCCTTTGAAAATAAACCTAACTTTGCACATTAAGATTTATAGCTACAATGAGTCGGGATTGTATCCACAAGGAATGTATGTTTAATTTTTTCACTGAAAATAATTGATGTTAAGGATATAAAAGGGTTTGGGTTGATGTAGTTAAGGAAGTAAAGTAAAAGTAAATCAACGAAAGGAATTTAATTCAAACAGTAAAAAATGATAAAAGTTATGAATGCTTGTAAAATCTAGTTCTTGGATCAATCTCAGCCTACACGTAGTTAAGCATATTTCATTGTTATAATGTTTCTACACCTTTTTAGAACTATTGATCGTAGATTAACAACATGTTTTGTTAATCCCAATTTTCCCTTAAGTTGTGTTAAATTAAAACAAGCTCTTTAATTAAACCTAACTATCAAACAACGTAGAATAAGCTCTCTAGGACTAATTGGAAAGTCACATTATGCATATGGAAAATAGACCAATCTAGGCAAGAACAACACAAGTTCGAGTATTTAAGCTATTTGACGTTATTCCTAATGATTCAAAGTCATTATTAGCTACAAACGAACCTGAAATACAACAATTATATATTGTATTCAAGATTCTAGCAATGGTTTACATAAAAAAAATCCAATGAACACATTCAAATCATTGTTACACAATACAAAATTCAATAAGCATAAAATAACATAAACAATTTTGAAAGAGAGGGAATTAATAGTATATAATGAAAATATATGCTTAACCGTGATCCTAGGCTTCAATTTCACCTATGAACTGGGTTGGAAAGCTTAGCCCTCCATGGGTGTCTTAAAGAGAGTGAGTTTTCTGCCCTTTACAAAGTCCCAAGTTGATTCCCCTATTTTTGTCATCAAAATGTTCTATTTATAGTAAAAATTAGGTTTTTGAGTACATACACGGTCATGTATCAAACCATATAAGTCAAAAAATGTGAAACTTGTAAAGATACATGGCTGGATACACGACTATGTATCCAAATGAGTCATGTAGCCAACCGTGTAAGTCTAAAATTGTCTTTCTAATGTTTACACAGTCGTGTATCTCCCAAGTTTTGCTAAATTGTTGTTCTTCTTATGAATCCATCTCATTCTTGTTCTACAATGGTAAATGAGTTTGACATCAAAATGTTAGCTTAAAGAAGGTTCTTTAAACCCTTTTTAGTTCTTGTGCTTCAAACTTGTACCTAATATCAATATGAACTAAAGTGAGTATCTTAAGCATTTCACAATAATAATCACTGAGTGTTATGGAGTAAATTTAGAAACAATTAAGAACACATCAAGTTGCACTTTTTATTCAGCTTGGTTAGAGAGTCATTTTTTTAATTTCTTTTTTTCTTTTTTCTTATTTTTTTTTTGTCTCAGACGACCGTCGTGAGAAATTTATGGCCTTTTGAAGCAAAAAGAAACATTTGCGATGAATGGCCCCAGTTACTCAGCTATATCACTATTCATAACTAGCTGCTAACTCTATTCTTAACCCTACGTATCAGCGGATTAGTTATTTATTTAAAAGACACACAATTTTTTTTACATTTTTAGCCTACTTCATTTGTTTATAGAAAATTAATTACATCAAAGCAAATAGGATTATTTACCTATTTAAATGACTGCTAAAGATAAACATATAAAACTGAGTGATATAAAATGTCAAAACTAAATGCAATGTTTGAATTAATGTACATATTTATATAAAAGAAACTTAACACATAACTTCCTAAGCTAATATATTTTCATAAGTTAAATAATTCTCATTAAAATTTCAACCATTACCCATTCACATAATCAAGCATATGCAAACCAAATTATCAAAAGAAAAAAAGTACATCACACAAACATGGGGAGTCATATATACAAGCAATATGCAATGCAATTGCATACCACTCCCTCTGACGTGAATGACATATTATCCTTAATGTGTGAAAGTGATATGCAATGGGAAAACCAAACATATAACACAAATAGGAAATACAAATAAAATAAATAAAAACTAGAGGCAAGAGAACGCGTACAGAGATTATGGCGGGGAAGGTGTTGATGATGGCACGTGTACTTTATAAAGTTCAAAAAATTTGAGGAGTTTCTTAGTCTGATAATTTTGTTGGCACTCCATCATCGCCAACCGTTCCTTAATCTCTTTTTTTGTAACAAGCAAAGAAAAAAAAGTCAGAAAATATTAATTAAGTAAAACACACAAACATAAAGAGATTAAATGTTTATACAAACCATTGATAGGTTTAAAGTCACTAGACTTCTTCATCATGCTCAAATTACTTAAAGGGGAGAGAGAAAGCACTTCCTAATCCTAGGGAAAATGTCCAAAAAAGTAAGGCTTAAATCGGTGGCCATTTACCTTGAATGTCTCACCTTTGTCATTGGTCAACTCTGATGCACCATGTGAGAAAACTTCAGTGACTTGAAACGGGCCACTCCATCTTGATTTTAGCTTATTGGGAAATAATTAAAGGTGAGAGTTGAACAATAAGACCATATCTCCAACCTTGAACTCCTTTTTTAGATGAGCATTATGCCATTCTTGGCTCATTCCTTATACAGTTTGGCATTTTTATAAGCATGCAGTCTTAGCTCCCTTAGTTCATTTAGCTATAGCAATCTTCTCTCACTGACTGGTTTTAATTCAAACTTTAATGTTTTGATTGCCTAGTACGTTTTGTGCTCTAACTGCACTAGTAATTGACAAGCCTTACCATAAACTAATCGGTAGGGTGTGGTGCTAATGGTTGTCTTGAAAGCTGTTCAATAGGCCCAAATTGCATCATCTAGCTTAGTTGCCCAATCTTTTCTCGAATTATTGACAATCTTCTCTAAAATCTTTTTCATCTCTCTATTCACCACTTTTGCTTGCCCACTCGTTTGAGGGTGGTAAGGGATTGCAACTCAATGTTGCACCTCATATCTTTTTGATAGAGCCTCAAATGATTTGTTATAGAAATGTGTACCTCTGCTAATTATGACACTTGGCACTCCAAACCTATTAAATATTCACTTGATAAATCTTTGAACTACTCGTCCATCATTTTTTGGAGTTGCCATAACCTTGACTCTTTCAGCCCATTTTGATATATAGTCAACACCCACCAAGATATAAGTATTTTTGAGCAAGGACGGAAATGGACCTATAAAATCTAGCCTCCAAACATCAAAAATTTCAACTTCCAGGATTGTTGACAGTGACATCTCATCTCTTTTTGAAATGTTCCTAGCTATCTGACTTCGCAGCTTTTCCTTGAACAATGTTTGGCCAAAATAATCCACACCCTAACACTCTCGCTGCTATCTTGTTGGCCTGTAATTTCTTGCATACAAAGAACTATGATAATGAGTTAAAACATCACAAAATTCATTATCTAAAACACATCATCTAATTAATCCATCAGTGCAATTTTTGTACAAAATTGGTTCCTTCCATTTATAACGTGCATAATCATGTAAAAATCTCTTTCTCTGCTAGTAAGAAAAATTAGGCGAAAGGATACCACCTATGATGTAGTTCGGGATGTCCACGAACTATCAAATACTTGATTCATTTGCCAAGAATAACTTCTCATTAGGGAATTGTTCATTGATTTTTGCTTATGGGTACAACACCCCTCATTCTAACCTTGACAGGTGATTAGCTACCATGTTTTCTGCTCCTTTTTTATCCTTGATCTCTATATCAAATTCTTACAGGAATAGGATCCACTAGATTAATCAAGGCTTTGCATCCTTCTTAGAAAAAAGATACTTCAGTGCTGTATGATCTGTAAACACAACAACCTTCGAACCCAATAAGTAAGAATGAAACTTGTCACGTGTAAAAACTACAACTAACAGTCTTTTTTATGATTGTATAGTTAAGTTGAGGTCCTGTTAAAGTCTTATTGGCATAGTAAATGACATGTAACTTTTTGTCCTTATGTTGCCCCAATACACATCCAATTATGTAATTACTAGCATCACAAATAAATTCAAATGGTAAATTTTAGTCTGGTGGTTGTAAAATAAGTGTTGATGTCAATTGACCCTTTAACCTGTTAAAAGCAAGTAAACAATCATTACTAAAAACAAAAGGTACATCTTTTACTAATAAATGAATAAAGGGTTTGGTAACTAATGAAAATCCTTTATAAATCATTGGTAGAATCCAATATACCCAAAAACACTATGACCCCTCGGACATTGCTTGGTGGTTGAAGCTTATCAATGACTTTAGTCTTCGCTTTATCCATTTCGATATCATTGTAAGATATCTTATGTCCCAACACATCTCCTTCCTGAACCATGAAGTTGCATTTCTCCCAATTTAAAACTAAATGAGACTCTGCACACTATTGGAGAACTTTGTCTAAAATTTTCAAATATCACTCGAAATGATCTACAAATACTGAAAAATAATCCATAAATATTTCCAGAAAATCCTCAATTATGTCTACAAAAATTGACATCATAGATTACTGAAGTAGCTGATGCATTACAAAGTTCGAATGGCATTTGTCGTTATGCAAAAGTGCCATATGGGTATGTAAAAGTTGTCTTCTCTTGATCATTTAGATATATAAATACATGATTGTAGCCAAAATACTCATCCAAAAAGCAATAAAATGTATGTCCAATAACTCGCTCTATCATTTGATCAATAAAAGGCAACAAAAATAGTCTTTCTTTGTCGTCGAGTTGAACTTCCTGTAATTTATGTAAACTTACCACCCACTAACTATTCAGGTTGATATCAGCTTACCCTTCTCATTTTTTGCGATTGTTCTCCCACCTTTCTTGGGTACATACTATACTGGACTCACCCACTAGCTGTCTGATGTTAGGTGTATAACTGTTGCTTCTAAAACCTTCATAATCTCCTTTTTAACAACTTCCTACATGTTTGGATTCAATCGTCGCTGCCTATCCCATATAGTCTTACATCCATCTTTAAGATATATTCTATGCATAATAATGCTAGGACTTTTTCCTGAGATGTCTGATATTTACACCACCTCATAGCTCTCATTCTTCTCTTTATAATCTCTACCACTTTCTTTTCTTATTCCTCATCTAATTGATTTTAAATAATTATTAATAGTGTTTGATCCTTACCCAAAAATGTATACCTTAAATGCACTGGTAATGGTTTGAGTTCAATGGTTGGTGGTTTATCATAAGAAGGTGGGGTTGGTGACTCTATTTTCTCTAAGGGTTTTTGCTTTCGATTGTCATCTATCTCCCCTTCATCTACACTTATCTCATTGTTGTCTACTTCACTTTTCCATTTAATAATTGCTCTCTATTGTTCCTCCACACAATCATCCACCACATTAACTTTCATATAAATGTTTCGCACAGCCTTGCTTTCTAATGTCCTATGCATGATGAATTCGACCTTGTCATCACCAATACGTAGAATTAAGTTCCCATCATTAACATCAATGAGTGCCTGACCAGTGTTCACGAATGAACGTCCCAGGATGACTGGACACTGCTTATCTTCTGTAATATCAAAAATTACAAAGCCAACAGGAATAATAAATTTGTCAACCTTTACCAGAACGTCTTCCACAACCCCAAATGATTTCTTTATCGACTGGTCTACTAATTGAATTGTCATTAAAGTTAGCTTTATATTGTCCAACTTCAATTTCCTAAAAATAGACAATGGCATAAGATTAATAGTTACACCAAGATCACATAAACATTTAGAAAATTCCATACCATTAACAATGCAAGAAATAGTGAAACTCCCTGAATCTTTTAATTTTGATGGCATGTTATTGGTGATCATCAAACTATAGCTGGCTGTTAAGTCTATTTTCTGCTTTGAATCCCAAGTCTGCTTGTGGGAAAGTAGCTCCTTTAATAATTTTGCATACTTGTGTTTTGACCACTTCTGGAAGTGAAAAACTCAAATGTAGCTTCTAAAGCTTTTCCAAAAATTTTGTAAATTGGGTCTCTGTAGGGTTTTGCCTTAATCTTTGTGGAAATGGTAACTCGGGTAAGTATGGTAGAGGTGGAATGTAAGGGGGCTCCTCTTCTTCTATTACCTTCTATTTTCCTTTCTTTTGACTTGTCTCAACTTGATCCTTGGCTTCCTTCTGAACGGGTTCTACTAACTCCGTCCAACTTTTCTCAAATGTCTTGCTTTCACTTACTCGTTCAAGTTATATTTAGTAGTACTAAGAAGGTTACCTAAATTTCTGACTATCAATGCAGTTGCAAGCTAGCCCACCTGTACCTCGAAGTTGTGAATGGAAGATGCATAATTCTTAGCATTAGGTTAGTCCTTGTTTGTGTCTTCTTCTATTCTTCATCTATATTATTAACCTTGGAGCCTATAGAACCTATCACGTCCATTATTCTAACAAACTGGGATTCCATCTTTGACTTGAGGCTTTTTTACTTTGACTCCTAATTTCCTGACCTGTCTTAGAATCTTGGCAGTCTTTTTGATTTCAAATTTGCACCTGCATTGTTATTCTAAGAAAATTTTAGGTGGTTTTTTCACAAAGAGTTATAAGTGTTCTAGAAAGAATTGTTACCTGACTTTTGTCGCACACCCAAATAATTTTCTTATTCCAATCCATCATTGTTCATTAAATAACATTTTGTTGTATGGTCTTGTTATCCACACATTTCACAAACTTGTTGCAGTACGTTTATCGAACTGGATGAGGCATTGGTGTTGTTCAACTTTCTGGTTAATACCGCTATCTGCGCCCGTATGGCTAAAGCTGACTTTGTTTTCATGATTCTTTTTTTAATTTACATTGTATGGTCTATTTTTTTCAATTAACCACAGACAATTATTAGTAGCCATATCCTCAATTAGATTGTATACAGCATCGATGGTTTTTCTCGTCAACAAGCCTTCGACTGCTACATCAATTGTACTCTTGGTCGCTGCATTAAGTACATTTTATAAGTCCATTATAAAATGTATGTAATAACAACTCTCTTGTCAATTAATGATGAAGACAACTTCTCTATAGCTCCTTGAATCTCTCCCATGCCCCAAAGAGTGATTCTCTGTCATGCTACTGAAAGGTTGTGATCTCCTTGATAATTTGAGTCATCTTTGTTAATGGAAACTATTTAGCTAGGAAAGCTTGCACTAAATAGTCCTATATAATTACCTGCTCCAAATTAAGACAATTTAGCCATACCTTTGGTCCATCTTTCAGTGTGAAGGGAAAGAGCCTTATCCTTGCCATCTCCTCAGATAATCCATTATACCTAAATGTATTGCAAATTTTCAAAAAATTAGCAAGGTGAACATTTGGATCCTCATGTGGTAAACCCTATAACTGAACACTAGTTTGTAAAATATTCAATAAAGAAGGCTTGATTTCAATATTATTCGCATTAATAAGTGGCTTAGTGATCCCCTTTTAGTTTGGATTGAACCCAGGCCATATAAAATCCATTAATGTTCTTTGGTCACTGCCTTCATCTCTTTGATCCTCCATTATCTTTTCGATTTCATCTTGACACCTTGCTTTTCTTAATTCCCTTTCAAGCTTAGTGTTGTCTAAGTTTGCTTTGCTTAATCTGCTCTCACTTTTGAAACTTCTTCTGTCCATACACCTGTTACGAACACGAAAAAAGTATCAAATAAAAAATAAAAAGAAAGCTCAAATCACAATTAACTGACAATAGTGCCAAAAACTTGATAGCTACTTCATGTTTAGCTCAAATTTTTAAAATTAATTGAAGTTGCTATACCATAAGTATACGACTCGTATAAAATAGTATAGCAACGTACCGTTCTCTTGAGGATTGATTAGTCCAATTATAATTCAAATTGACTTTTCTTTAGGTAAACCAAATAATGAGAGATTGAAATTGCAAAAATCAACAATTTAAAGGCTTGCAAACATACTTCAAAATGTCAAAAAAACAAGAACACAATTTGGTTTAGAGAATCATACTATAAAGGTTAGGGTCATTCTCTCCATACCATGTAATCCCTCACTTTGGTAAGTAATCATGCTTAGTCCTAGGAATTCTAATGTATTGGCCCTTACTTTCTAAATACTCAAACCAATTAAGCCTAAAATAATGATTAAAGTTTAGTATGTGATCTCTCAACCTACACACTTTACTTAATCGCTAAATGGATATGAAGTAACATATTGCGCAACCATCAAAACATCGAAGATCTCTCTCTAAATTTCATGTTAGCTTGATGTGCAAAGTGTTCTCAAGGTTGCCCACTCTCATGGTACATCCAAACCGAGTTCCTAGCTCCATTTTTCAATGTATGCAAGGCATATGAAGTCCACACATTATAAGCATTAAAGAAAACCATATATTAACCCAAAGTGAGTTCTTACATAGTTATGGTTAGAACAACCCTAAAATCTGCTTAGAAATCCATTACAATCGTCATAACATCCTCAAAACAAGTCCATACATCTTTTCCATATAATAAATAAACAAAAACAAATGAGAGAAAAGAGAATAGAAGGCTTATGAGTTGAAGAACAAAGCTAGAACTTGGTGTGGCAACTTTGAGATCTCTGGAAATCACTTAATTCCCCTTGAAAATCCACCAAAAAATGTGCCTATCTTTGTCCTTTTTGTGTGATGCATGGCCCTCTACCTTTATAGGGTTTTAAATTGGGTTTTTATACCCCTTTTGGGTGCTTAAACTGACTTAGGATGGATGTGGTGTAAGCTGGAATTACCAACTGGAAAATTCCAGTTTCTACGTAGAAAATTTTGGCTTTCTCCTTTGATACCTACAACAAGTCCACATTCAAGTAACTTAATAATCAACACAAATAAGGTCTAAATCCTACCCAAACATTGACATACAGCACATCAAAACCTAAACTTAAAAACCTTCATTTATAACCTAACATGCAATTTATCATATACAATCATATACATATGCAAGTTATATGAAAATAACACAAAGCCTAGGCTAAAAATCCTAGTATGTATACTAAACATACACATTATCATATAAAATGAATTAGAAAATCATATAACAAGTATCACTTATCACATCCCTTGATCAAAATCTTGGCCTCTGAATGTTACTTACGACCTAAAATTGCTTAAAAATGTTACTTACGACCTCTACACACGTCCTTTTATAGTAAGATATAAGATTTCCTAGATATAGTCACTTATATGGGCATGTAGGAGACCAGGTATAATCAAGAACACCTGAATTGATGCATTTGACCTTGTTAGGAATGTTGATACTCTATTTGAAATATTTGATAAAGTTGTGAATGAAGTTAGGCCAGAAAATATTGTTCAATTCATTACTAACAATGATCTCATTTATAAAATGGCTAGAAGAAGATTGCAAAGCAAGTACAATTTTTTTATTGGACTCCTTGTGTTACACATTGCATTGACTCGGTATTGAAAAATATAGCAGATGCTGGGTACTTTCCTATTATTGATGAGACTATGCAGAAAGCAAAAAAGGTGACCAAGTTCATCTACAATTATGCATAGTTCTTGAATTTAATGAGAAAGAATTTCACTAGTGGTAGGAATTTGTATTGTCTTGCTATTACAAGATTTACAACAAATTTCTTATCACTTTAGTGTTTTATTATGATGAAGAAAGAGTTGAGACAAATATTTACAAGTGAGAAATATGTTGCATCTCGACATGCTAGGTCTAATGTTGGGTTGGAGGTTTATAAAATTACACTTAAATTAAGATAATGAATTTTAGTCCCAATATCAATTTATCATTCGAGTTTGTGATCCTTTGGTGTGGGTACTTTGTCTAGACTGATAGTGATGAGAAGACAACAATAGTTTTTTATGACTCCATAGAAAGGGTGAAGGAAGCAATCAAGGCTAATATTAAAAATAAGTCTTCTTTGTACACATCTTATATTACAATCATTAATGAGAGATCAGAAAGGCAACTTTACTCTCTGTTCTTTGCAGTAAGAGAATTTTTGAATCTTAGTGTCTATTTCAGACCAAGTTTTACAAAGAAAGTTGAAGTTAATAGAAGAATGTTATTAATTATTATAACAGTTGTTGATAAGCTCACAAATGGAGATTTGTAAGGATCCTTTTGGTGATTTTAGGATACGAATTGCTATTCCTTAAAGAGATAAACTTAATATAGGTATATTTTTTCACTTTTTATACTTATTGAAAAGTAATCACCATATTATTTTGTTTATAATGCTACTTTTGTTGTCTTACAGTTGCTTAGTGGAACCAATTCTGAAGTGGTGTTCTAGAATTACAAAGTTCCTTTCACACCCCGTTGGAAAATTGGAGCACATTTGAATTTATCCATTTTAAGAAAGGAATAGAATAGAGCACAAAAGATTGAATGACTTGGTCTTTGTTCAACACAATTTGAAGCTTCAAG
Organism: Erythroxylum flavicans; assembly: GCA_027576715.1. Lineage (NCBI taxonomy): Eukaryota > Viridiplantae > Streptophyta > Magnoliopsida > Malpighiales > Erythroxylaceae > Erythroxylum > Erythroxylum flavicans. The sequence continues at coordinate 23,265 of JANZXP010082076.1, forward strand.
AAAGGTGAGTTAATATCATTATTAAGTTAGATATAATTTCCTATAATTTTAAAATAATTCGATTTTATTGTTTACTAGAACTCTTAATAGAATAAATAATTCTGTAGATTCAATTTGCCTTGATCATATCGATATTTTGGTGGACTGTGTTGAGCCCCGAAAATTTTTTATTTATTTTATTAAGCATGATTTGAATAAATTTTGTGATCTTGCTAGATAAATCATTTTTATTTGGAGTTTAATTAGCATGTCAATGTTAGGAGGATTTATTGCTTGGATTGATGGAATTAGAAGTATTAAATGGAGAAATTAAGATTAAGTTAGAGTATAGCACGGTGTAAGTTGAATTGAAGAAGTTAGAATGTTATAAGGGCAAAATTGGAAGATCACTTAAGGTTAAAAGACATAAGACTTATAATAGAGGGCAAAAGGGACATTGTATGATTTTTACGAGTATAAGTTATAAGAAATAAAATTTTTGCCTTCCTTGAGAAGAGAGAAGCATGAAAATTGGAGGGAGAAAAAGAGAGAGAGGAGAGAAAGAAGAGAAAAACTGTGGTTTGTGAAGATCTTGAAGATCTTGAAGATTTTGAAGCTTCAACAAGTAAGTTATGTTTTAAATTTCATTGGTTTGGTTAAAAGAAACCCAAATGAAGTTGAATATGGGTAGAAAGTTGTTGATGAATGATATGAGCAAGTGGTCTTTTTAGGGTTAATGATCAAATGTAGTTTATGAATTTATTTTGAGTGATATTAGGTTGAAATGAAGTTAAAAATGAAGTAGAAGAGATGGTTTAGGTTTAAGATGGGATATATGTTAAACGTGGGAAGTTAAAATCTGGAAAATGAAATATGTTCTACGTATGCTTCTGTCAAAGTTTGTCGTGGCCAACTCTCCTTGGTTTACCACCGCCAACTTGAAGGATGAAGTTCATCGCGGCCAACTCGGGGGTTTGCCGTGGCGAACTTGTAAGATTTAGTGGTGAACTTTTCTGGGTCGTCGCGGCCAACTTTTCAGCATAAAACATGCTTTGGTATTTTGAGTATATCTTTTTCTATAGTTATCCAAATAGAATGATTTTTGATTTGGAGTAAACTAGAGACATAGGGCTACAAATTGTACGAAGGAATAAAGTCTAAATTCAGTCTTTAGGCATTTCAATTTCGGGATGGAAATTGGATATAGAATTTTGTTTTAGCATGAGAAAGAGTTTAAATTGTTGAGGTGTGACTTTCCGATTTCTAAACCAAATTGAATGGAATTTTAGTTATTGTTTAAGGAAATCAAGTGAGGCAAGAGAGACAAGAGGAACAAGAACAAATACATCTCTAAGCAAGTCTATAAGCAAGAAATTCAAGGTGGGTATATTTTTATAATAGAGTAAATAAGCCACTTATTGTTTTCTTTGAATCAAGGAAGCTTAATGGTTTTAAATTGCATCATAGATGTTGCATTTATTTGCTCTTGGTTGGATTGTGAAATTGTTATATGTTTGCTACATGAATTGTGTTGATGATTTATGAAAAGATTTTGAAAATGTTTCTTTTTGAAAAGATGCAAGTTTATGAAATCGTGTTGTCGAAATGCTTCATGTCTATGAAAAGCAAGTTTTCAAGAATTGCCATTTTGGGCAACAAGTTTACAAGTTATGAATTATGTGTTATGTGGGTTTGTGGTGGCCCCCTAAGTTCCGTCACGTGCACGTTGACCAAGTAAAGGCTTCTCCCGCCTGTCTGCTAGTGGCATGGAGCTCCTTCATGGACTCCCATAAGTTCACGGCTACGCAAGACCATTAAGTAGAATTGCGATAGTACGTTCTGTTCACAGCTGCACAGGACCCTTATGGGAAATGTGTAGTACGTTCTATTTTGGATCCACCCGAACAATTCTGATGTGCTTATGTGCTCATGATATGTTTGACAAGATGGATGCATACATGATTGGTACTATTAAGAATTGTTTGACAAATTGAGAATTTCATGAAATAAGTGTTTTTATGATTTTTAAATACGAAATTACTATGGTTATGAAAAGGTTCAATAAAAATAAGTTTTAAAAAAGGGTTTTTGCTTGTTTCTCGATTATAAACTTGTTACCCACGAGCTTTAAGCTCACCCCCTCCTAATTCCGTCCCATCTTCAGGTGAGGAGCAAGAGATCAACTACTCAAGGGTTACAGCATCACTCCGAATTTGCACACTTTTGAATTTTGAGTTAGGTTTTGGGAATTTAAAGGTTTAGTTCCATTTCAAGTATCTTTTGTATTTTGGATTATGATGCAAATGTTGTATTGTGGCTTGAAATGTCATTAAGCCTTTGTAAAACTCTTATTTTTGTTATTAATGAAACATAAGTTTGGTTTTGTCTATGATATGTTTATGTTTCTCAAAGTATTCGATTTTGGAAATGAGATTAAGATTTTGAGAAATTGGTTGAAGTTACATTCTTATCCATTTTGTTTTTGGGTTGAAATGATGAATGTGATTTAAAGATAAGATTTTAAGTTGCATTCTATTAAGATAGGTAGCTTAGGTTTGAATTCTACCGCAAGGGGTTTTCACCGGGGGGAAGCCGAGAGTTCACCGTGTTTGCCACGGTGAAATCGATCCGTATAAGTTCACGGCGGCAAAGATTCATTACGCCACAGTGAAGCCTGTCTTTGCTTCCGAATGTTTTTTCTTTCAAATTTCCAAATTCGAACCCCTCCTCCACGCTCAAGCTTCATGGTCCCATGTCTGATGTTGGGCTCCAAAAATGGGGTCCAACACTGATAATGTACCTCTGCTATTACTAGACTGAACAAAACTAACCCTCTATATGAACCCCGACTATCTTGATCCAATCGGTGGTCTAAAAGCTCGGCTCGTTGAACCTTCTACCAGAACCACCTTGAGATTCACTAGGCCTCTTCTGTCTAGACTCTGATCCATGTTCTACCTTATTATCCTTCAATAACTGCTCAATGCAGATTGAGACAGCTTGTAGTTTCGTAAAACTACCTAGGTTAGAAATAGCTAACCTCGTCCGGATTTCCATGTTCAGTCCATCTTCAAATCTCCTACATTTGTCTTCCTCAGTAGGAATCAAGGTAGTAGTATATCCCATCAACTCATTGAACTTAACCTCATTCTCTGTCACAAACAAACTACCCTACTTTAGATTTAGAAATTCCTTCATCTTTTTGTCTGTGTAGATTTTGGGCATGTAATTTTCCTTGAGGACTCTCAAGAAGTCTTCCCATCTTAGACTATAAGGCCTGATGGTACTGCCTGGAATAGTTTTCCACCATTGATAAGTTGGGCCTTGCAGTAAAGACACAACATAATCTAACCTCTTATCCGACTCACAATCTATCTGGTCAAAGACTCTCTCTATTCTCTCTAGCCATCCCTTGACCTCTGCAAGGTTTGTACTTTTGAAGAAGTCCACAGCCCCCTACTTTGACAGTGTATCGTACCTCCTTTCCCTTCTATTGGAAATTCTTGAAGGCATTCCCTTAGGTCGAGACATCGACGACTCTCTACTGGCGCTTTCTGATCTTAGGTCAACTGATTGTTCTACTTGATCACCGGGGGTGGATGACCTATAAGAGACAATAACTTCAATTACCATCCGTAATTCTCACATATTCATGCCTAACATTCCTACATATCCCTATGGATGCTAACCATGCTCTGATACCACCAACTTTAACACCCCACTCCCATCTGACAAGTACACGTACACCCTTCGGACGAACGTACACATGCCCGATAGAAATAGCATACTAACTATCTCACTTTTAGTATATCACATGGCATTATAATTAAAATCACAATTATCACAATGTCTAAATCCAAAATCTTCGCATTTTATTTCACAAACCATAATTTACAATATAACATGATATCCATCATTCGTGTTTATACAATATCAGCCTATCAGAGTCATAACTCTGTTTACAAAATATGCTACATACATGAGGATTTAACAAAAACTAAGACTAATTCTTCAGTCCCAGCTGACCGACCTTTGAGCCATATTCTTCTATCCAAAAGTTGTACTCTTCCAAGCAGTCTTAGGAGCTAAGTTGTCGCTGTCTCGAACCTGAAAATGTCAACGTTGCAATTGGGCTGAGTTTTGCAAACTAAGTTGAATAACCATCTTCGATGGTTTACTCTTGTCATGCAACACACAATTTATGTCATCATTAATTCACATCATTTCAATTTTCATCATATAATATCACAAAACACTCTGTACATAATTGTCTCATTTCAAAAATCCATACATTTCATCATTTCATTATAATCATACAAGACATATTCATCGACAAGCATTCACACATTTCATACAATTCAAGTTCTCAAACATTGCAATTACTCAATTTATTCATATCATATGTGTATGAAATATTTATGAGACTCAAATTTATTTATTACGTTGTTGTGACCGAGTGCCTTTTTATTGTCCTGTATCCGTTGTGGATATCGGGCTCTATCATACTGTCCCATATCCGTTGTGGATACTGGGCTCTATCATACAAATTAAGCCATAGGCTCTTACCACAAATATCTGAGCTTTAAGCTCTTTTTCACTAGCGACTCCAATCACAACTGCCTTTATATTTCATGCATTTATAGAATAAATGCATATCACATTTTCAAACATCACATTCAATCCATTGCACTTGCATTTACTTTCTCATTCACATTCGTCATCGAACTTGGTCTGGCATTCAACATATAAGTTGAGAATACATGTAGTGAATCATATTCACATTCAAGGAACACTTCCAATGTATTATTCATGCATCAAACGCCTCGAACATTTTATGTCTAGAAATGAGTACAAAGCATCATATATCAAATAAATTCATAATTGAAACAAACAATTAAGGTGAGACCATTTTAGGTTACTCACAATTGCTCCTTCAGCTTATTGCCTTAAAGTCCCGGCAATGTCTGGAAGTGGTCGCTCAACGTGCTCCTCTATATGTAATCACATACATTTATATGTCACTTATATGCATTTTCATATGAATAATTAGTCATAAGTACATTTATGAAAGTGTCATGTATTATGCATGTTCAATGACAAATTCTCGGGTTCGACCACAATCATGACATAAACATTTTCTGGCCAAGTCATGAACGTGCCGTGAGGGCCACGATCGTGCCCTGTAATTTTCTTCCTCCATTCATCCGAATCAACACATATCATTATACCAATTTCACATCAATTTTCTCAGAATTCACTACCTTTAATATAACATCATTACACACTAATTCAAATACTAATTTGATTGCATCCCCTTACCAAACCCTATTCAATTGGTGAAGCATCTTCAACTACACATTCTCATTCATAAAATCCATAACATTACATTCATAGCATTCAAGCAATTT